>JANCMC010003429.1:251574-286240 GCA_024363005.1 Charaxes varanes
ATTCAAAGCCATTAGTTGCTGGTGTTCCGTTTTGTGTTTACTATTTTTAAATTATGTCCCATATATTTTGTAAATAAATAATTAAAGTTCTAGACTATTTTTTTAATTTCCGTGTTCATAACATTAATCCCCGCTTTTAATTTCATTCTCTAAAAACACAAAAAGTAAGCTAAGTGTGCGTTTTTGCTTTATAGTACAAATCTGATCAAATTCTGTCATCTTTTTCTTTGCTTGATCTTTGATGAACCTGGAGAAAAAGATTAGTAATTTTAAGACTTCAAAGAGTGAAAAGGTTATTGTTATTACCCCTTTAATAAATAAATAATTTGAAGCTTTAGTGATTTTTTTAAAGGAAAGTAACCCTTTCTCTCATTATCTTTATTCTTACACTTATAAAATAAAGTCCAAAGCCGCGTCCGCCTGTTCGCGACAAGCCGAAAAACTGCTGGACGGATCATCATGCCGTTTTCTCCAAGAGATAGATGGCATATGTCTCATTCTTATCTTATACACATTACAAAAAAAGTAATGACCTATTTACAACTATAGTTTGAATTCCTATCCATTTGAATACGCTTCATACGATGTACATTTCATGCAGATCAAAATTGCATTTTACAGCATATCATTAAAATTAAAATCTTAGAAGATATGCGAGATTTAAATAAGCAGCTAGAGCGAGCAGTAGGTGCGGTGAGCGACCAATAGATGGCGCTATGTTTTGATATTCAATAGTAAGAGTAAGCCAATGTGCGAACAAAACGTCTGCCGGGTCCGCTAGTAATTTATGTAATATAGACAACTATTACAGCCAGACACTTGCTAGTGGGAAGAAGAGCTCTTCTTGATATAGGTCATTATTTACGACGCCATTATAATTTTGAAAATTTTACGCGAGGCAGTAAGCCTCTCTGTCGTAAGAGCTCAAAAAGAAAGGACTACGAATAAAAAGCGCATCGATTTCGTTAAACAAAGTTCGAATACGAAATCGAGAAGCAAACCTCTTTTCATCTTAAATACTGCACCCGATTGGGCTCTTTGAATGGATACCTATGAAAACCCGTTGTGTCGTCATCGAAACCGGGCTCGCTTTAGTGTCTTTTATTCAAAGACACTAAAGCGAGTAGTACTTGTAGAGCTTACAGTTTCATGGGAGACCAACATCCCTAAAGACCATCTGCTAAAAACGAACAAGTACTTTGGCATAACCAATGAGCTTACCAAAAACGGTTATAAAACCAGCTTATACACAGTAGAGGTGGGAGCAAGGGGTACACCAGGCAAATCCCTATACAACTTACTAAAAAACCTTGGCTTGTCAAGAACTATCATAAGTTCATTAATAGAAAGGACATCTAAAGCCGCACTAGTAGGATCATACCGGATTTGACTAGGCAGCGGAGCAACACTGTCAGTGAAAGTTGGTGTTAGTGGCAACAATAAAGAGCGCTCTTAAACCTACACCTGGGTCATAAGTCCCGAACACTGATACGGTTCTATCGCTTGCAACGCGATTGACCCGTCACCCGCACATTTTCTCCATGAATGCTACAAAATTTGTTACAATTTGTCTCTCTACAGCTATTATCTTTATGTATAAAGCTGGCGCCAAACTATAACTTGAAATATTTAAACACTGTGTGGCGGGAATTTGACTTGTATGTCCACTTGTCCAGCGCCACACTCAGTGATCAAATATTAGAAGCTATAGTGTGACACCCGCCCGTAAGACTATTCGAGTAAAAATTATTATTTAACTTATGAAAAAGACTATAAAATTTAACAATAAGCCTTTTAACGTTGTATTTACAGATGAGGCGCTTACGTGCAACGTCTGTGACAGATCATTCTCCTCCCGGCGTCAACTAAGCGATCATCAACAGAAAAAACGACATTTTGGGTAAGTTTGTAATCCACATACGTTTTATTTAAAATCTGTTAATATTCTAACATTGCCCAAATGTTCTTACCATTCTTATAAATAAATAACGTAGGTTTCTATTATATTACCCACAATAGTATCTTTTATAATTTAAAACATATTAAAATTCATATCAATGTTTTCTTCTCTGGTAGGAAGGCGGCTTTTACATTTTTAAAAGTAAAACGCAACTCTTTACGACGATATTTATTATACAGGTTATTGGTGAGACACAATACTCGAGGACCTAATATTTGATGAGGTAGAGGCGCGGGAAGCGGAGTGCTTCTTTTTGAATATACGCCGCAAATGAAAATTCGTGTCTCGCGTGCACGCTCGACTCAGGCGGAACGTGACAATGAGTCATGCATTTTCGTGCGTGAAATCGTTTATCGATTTATATGACTAGTTAGTAATTTTGCATTTTCTAGATGCAGCGCGTGCGATAGCCTATTCCCTTCGCTGATGGCGCTGGAGCACCACAAGGAAGAATTCCAGCACTGGAGCGACTCTTCATGCTCGCATAGCGACAGCGACGACAGTGACGAGTGCCACGAGGACCGCCACCGATTGCTATAATGCCACCATCTCATTATTGCCGGGGACGGGCCCAGCGAACTGGGCACGTTCGTTTAGTTGTCTCGTAGTTCAGTGCGGGTAGTTCAAATTTAAATATCATATTTGGAACATATGTAAAAAAATCATGTATATAACTGTTTTAATTTACATAGGATAAGGGGCCTTTAATATAATTTTCTTTAATTGTGAATTCAGGTGATAAACTTTCATATTCCTGGCCGCAATTTCTACAGGCCATGACTTTGTTAAATATACAAAAATTCTTATTGTCTATGACGAATATAGCTTCTACAAAAATGCTAATAATTTACTGGAGGCTGCCGGTTGGAAGCTGCTTTCTTTTTATTAAGGAATCTAAGTATTTTAGCTGTATGTTTATACAGGTTTAAGTTCCTAGGATAATATTCAAAAGGTACTGCAAAATAATTCCGAATTTTGTTCTAAATATGTATAAAATAAGCAACGATAATCTCGAAATTGCGCCTGGCTCATAGTGAATAGCAATTTGCGTAAAAGTCAGGTGATATGAAGATAAAACTATAAATAATTTTAAACATAAAATTATATGATTCGCGCTGCTTGATACCTAACTAGATCCTGTGATCCCCTCGACCGCGTATGAGCTGGTTTTGTAATCGTTTTTGGTGAGCTCATGGACTAGGTCATAGTACTTGTTCGTTTTATCAGATAGTCTTTAGGGATGTTGTTCTCCCATTGAACTGTAAACTCAAAAAGTACTACTCGCTTTAGTGTCTTTGAATTAAGGAATATGTCCGGCCTGGATGACGAGACAACAACATCCTCTGGGATTTTGTAATGTTTCTCATACGTATCCATCAAAAGATGTGTGTGTATTTTGAGAAGGACATAACTTAAGGCACATAATATTATATATGTCTGAACAGATAGACTATTAACCAGAGATCCCTGGCTCGTAAGAACTAACCGGTCTGAACGATAAAATCTTAGGTTCTGACCAGTGTATCATATACTTATTAACACCTGCATACTTATAGAGTTGTAACTATGGCTTTTACCAGGGGAGGAAGGTGGCTAAAAATAAGAGCTATTTAACTTATTTTTAAATTGTTGGTTTTACATATATTTTGTAGAATATTACTCTGAAGCATAATAAAAAATTTCAAACTCTTTACAGCTCCCCAAATCACAAATAAAATCTTACTTAGTTTTTTGTCTGATCTATAAATACGTTAGTAAGACATCTATTGTTGGAGATCAATCATACATAGACGCGGTTGCACTTTCATCTCAGAGACATAAGTGAATTATCCCAGATACTATTAACATAGGCACCCACAACTTCCATTTGTTTGCCAATATCAGTCGTTAACACAATTCTCTCAATATCAGTCGTTAACACAATTCTCTCAATATCATTCGTTAACACAATTCTCTCAATATAATTCGTTAACATAATTCTCAATTATGGTAGCACTATTCTAAACATATTTAATTGGTGCCACCATTAATACTGACCAATAATATTCCACTTACGTCATGTTTAACATGGTGGCAATAGTCTTTTAACACAGACTACATACTAAGGATAAGTCTATATAATTCCTTTTATAATTATAACCAACACTATATTGAAACGTTCAATAATAAAATGGCCAAGAGCGTGTCAAGACACGCTTAGGTGGAGGGATTCCGTATCTGATACGCTATAAACGTATTTGTTAAATAACTTCAAAAGTTGTTGTCCGATTTCGTTCAGAATAAATACTTTCAATAAAAAGTGCAATTTCAAACGCTGTGTCTCTATGAAAAATATGCTTGTATGGCCAAACTTGTATAACGTCTTTTTATTTATCTGTACTTCAATACTACTTAATATATAAAGCTGAAGAGTTTATTTGTTTGTTTACTTAAACGCGCTAATCTCAGGAACTACTGGCCCGATTTGAAAAATTATTTCAGTGTTAGATAGCCCATTTAGAAAAGAACGCTATAGGTCATATATATTCACGCTAAAATGTTTCGCCTAATTTTACGTGGAGAAAGTCGCGGGTAACAACTAATTTACGTTAAAGCGATTTACGAATATTCTCTTTGCCATGAAAGACCATGCCATGGAATATCATACAGTAACTTATTACAAACGTTTGAATAGTTCGTATATCAGCTTAAAAGCTCTAGCTCTTCGTGACAGCGCAACACACTCGAATATTTGCTATAATCCGTTGTCTAACAATGCAAAGGTATGCACTATATTAAGATTCGTTACCGGTTATAGGATTTATGTATCCGTATAGAATCCATTTTCACATATGTATTACGTAGAATTACTCTGCAATAGATGCTAGAGATCGTAAGACACTAATCTCTAGATTTGCGTACTATATACTTATTTAAAGGTATATATGTAAGTACAAAACTTATAAGTAAAATCGAAGACGACAATAAAACAAAAATTAATAAGAAGAAGATAACAAAAGCATGGGCCTTTAGCCTGTGGAGTACACAGTGACGATTAAAAAAAAGTACAAAACTTTAATTATTTGTGGAACGACATTGTTATATTTGGTAATTTACATACACACAGTTGTCATGACCACGATTAGACACAATCTTAAAGAAGAAATATTTCGCTTCATATACTAATATATAGATTTGTCTCTTTGAATAAGGATATTTACATTTAGAGATATACATCCGAATAGTCATGCTACCTGTATAAAACAAAAAATAAACTAGAATAAAATTTAAGGTTTGACAGTAAAATTTTGCACAAGGTATTTCAAAATATCACCGTTTGGTATAAAATTTTCAATAACTATGATATCGATAGTGCAGACTTCAAAATTTTTAAATCAATTTAAAGAGAAACGACAGAAGCTTTGCACAATATTGAAGGTCCATTTGAAATCGTTTGTATTGCAAAATACACACGATGTCTGTTGCATTTTATCTACTTACTATTTAGATTACTACATATAGTGCATTAATATCAAAAGTTCTGAAATTCTAAATGACAATATCCCATCTAAACTCATTCCAAACAATTTATGCTGTCTGATTGTAGCCACGGGATCTAGTATTGAAGTCATTTATAGTTCAGGCCTCAGTTTGATTTCACCGTATGGCTAGAGCAGCGCTGCCCTACTCTTATGTGGAACGATCATCGTATTTCTTCAATAGCCATTATAAAGCACAATTTGGGCGACAGTGCGGGTGCGCGCAGGTTGTTATTATGCGTACGCAAATCGCCGCCGCGCGCCCCATCGGCATAATTACGCGCCCGCCATTATCTCAAACTATACACAATTACTGACCTTCACCTCTACGATCATGTCTACCGAAGCGCCGTCAGCGCGGAGCGATCTCCTGCGCCGGCTTCCATTGAGGAGTTACAACAAAAGTACTGCAGCAGCCTGCTTTTATAGGTGGCGATGTAAATAGCCACTCTCTACACGTCGACTTCGTTGCGAGGGATTTATGCATCGATTTCATTACAATATTAATCGATGCTTTCACATGGCGGCCGGTATTAAATCGATGTAGAGAATAAGGTTTAATATTAGTGCAATACAAATGCGGGGTTAACCCGAGAAATGATAGTGCGGAGACAACGTGAGCCTGGTCCTCGTTTGCCGAAAATTCGCTGCGGTCACGAGTATCGCGTTGCGGCAGTAAAATATATTTTTACTACCACATTTGAATATAATTACCGATCGTTTTTACGAGTCACTACCTATACTTATAAAAGCATATTATGAAGCCTTTCTTACTCAGAAGGTTACTGTGCATCAAATATAACAGAAGTGCTTACCAAGAAACGACATACTATATTAAATTTAGTACTTTCAGGCGTCTGTCGAAATGCTCAATCCTAGTTTAGATCTCATTGTTAGAATTAAGTTTATATTCACTTTGTTTTATTTATTCTATTTTGTTTTACTGAAGGTACTTGAAATTTCATCGGAAGGGGTCGTACCCCTATCATAGTGATTTGGTCCGATTGTCATCTTTTAAATCCGGGTTTAATCAGACAGCACATTCAGGTATCAGATCCATCAACTACAGAGTAGGGAATCAAGACAGTGCATAGGATTTCATGATCATTCAAATGAAGCTAAGTCTGGCTCCGGCTTTAGACATCAATATGTATGATCGCACAGTTCGCTCGCATCGCGCATTGCGTTATATCCGGTCGACTGGCCTATATAGAGGTGTACTTGGCTAAATCAAGATTTCTTCTTTCTGGACATCGCGTTTACCCATAGGTATGCGACAAGAAAGAAATAAACATCGGAATCCAATAAGACGCCCGATCTGCGAGATTTCACCGGGCTGAAGCTGGCCGGAGGTGTGAGGCGGCTCGCTTGATGATAAAACATCGATTTTAATGTAATAATCCGCCGATCGGCCTTTATCATTAGTCCGATCCGGCCCACCTCCCGCCGCTTTGCAGATTGCCTCAACGCATTCTCTCACTATGGACATTACTTCTAACCGCGACCAATTTAGTTTAATCATTTCATCAGTGCTAGCAGGTATTAAGTAAAACATATGTTAGACACAGGAATTATAGGATTAGCAATAGTTAGGATATTCAATTCAATGTTGATATGACAATAATTCTATAGGTACAAAGAAATATTATTGACAGAATCAAGCGTTGTTCTCTGCGGAAATCCATTCGGAAATTCATTCGCGGATTTAAGCAAAGTAGTTAACTTTTTCGTGCACAAATAAATAACGTTAAGGTATCTGTTCGCAACGTCGAAATGATTTTATTTCAAATAATAAAAGGGCAAACGAGCAAGCAGGTGGACCACTTGATCTTAAGTGCTGACCGTCACCCATGGAAACCAGCAACATCTAATTTGTATATAAAGTATGCAAATATAAAAATTTGTGGCCGAATTTCTACCAGCTGGCGATTTCTACTCCGAGTAAAACCATAATATACAGGTTTTTACTGGGATTTTTTTATAGTTAATATCTGCTGGTCTGGGGAAGTATCTAGGCGGTCTTGGGCAACCGCTAGACGACAAATGAAGCCATATCCAGGTTATGTTAGAGTCGGCGCGCGCGCAGGAACCCCGCGGCGTGCGTCCATCACCCGACGCGTTGCAATTAAACTTTATATCTATAATCCAATTACGTAACTGCATCGATTGTCTTTGATCAGCGCACGATACGCAACTTATAATTTCATTATGGACACCTGTTTGCATTATATAAATAACTATAAACTTCTTACCTCTTAATCAGTTAATACATTTTAAAATATTCTTTTTAAAATATTCTATTGGGTCCTTACATATGTAATTGGCGTTTTGTCGTGGCCACTTTGATCTCAAATATCTCCTCTTTGGTTAGGAATTCCAATTTTAAATGTATACAGCTATTCACTTATGAATTTGTGTGTTCAAAACCGTAATTCACTTGTTTTTTTCTCTTTTGGTTTTTTATTTGCGTCATTCAGTTTACAGAATGGAAAACTTGAAATATCGCGTTATTTACGAGGACGAGTTCCACCATGGCACCGATGCTGCAGGAACGGCTCGAGGAATAAAAATATATATATGGCGGCGGTGTGGCAAAAGAAAACACAGTGCCTTTCTGGTTCCAACGACCTGCAGAACAAACCTCATGGACGGCCGGAGACCAAAGTTGATTATGAAGAATTGAAGACTGTTGTGGAAGCGAAACCATCGCAAACCATGGCCTCGTTAGCAGTGGCATTTGTAATAACACTGTTTTAATCCACTTGATGCAAATCGGAGAGGTGAAAAACTTGAAAGGTGGGTACCTCATGAATTGAGTGAAGCAAACCGACAAACGCGCGTCGTCTTACGTTACTCAACCGACACAATAATGAAGTGATTTTAAATCGAATACCGTTGATGAAAAGTAGAACCTGCACAATAATCAGAAACGCTCATCACAATGGCTGAACTCTGGCGAAGCAGCCAAATGCTGCCCCAAGCGAAAATTGATTCAAAAAACATATATGCGTTTGGCAGAGTAATGCCGGTGTCGTTCACTAAAACTTTATTAAATCGAGCCAGACGATTACGGCAGATGTCTATTTTCAGCAACTGCAAGCCATGATGGAAAAGCTAGCTGCTAAACAACCGAGACTGGTCAATTGCTGCTTCAGGACAACGCTAGACCACACACTGTACAACAGACGGCTACCAAATTAGAGGAGCTTGTTGTTGTGCAATTGGAATGTCTACGACGTCCACCCTACTCCCAAAACCTTGCTCCAATACATTAACATTTTTTCGAAATTTGAATAAATTCTTGCAAGGGAAAAAATTCAACTGCGTTGGAGCAGTCCAAATGCCTTCAAAGATTCCATTGATTCACGTCCGAACGGTTTTTTTTTTAGTAAAGGGATCAATGAACTGCCTATGAGATGGCAAACGTGCATAGAGTGTTTCCTTGCAAATATTATCTTAATATTCAAATTCAAGTGATATTTTATTCAAGTAGACTTTTACAAGCTATTTTGAATAGTCAAATACTTTAAAAGCTACCACTGATTCGGAAGAGTTGAGCCACGAGAAGAATCAGCAAGAAACTCCTTAGCCACTCTTTTAAAAATACTTCTATTATTTCAAAATACCTTCAAAAAAAGAGTGAATGGGCATATTGTATATTAGCGAGCTATATCTTAGATTGCATCATTTCTTCTCACCAGGTGTGATTGCAGTCAAGTGCTAGCCTATCATGTATAAAAAAAATCAGGCCTTACTTTGCCTAAATCCTCGAATGAATACGTGGTAAAATCGTTGCAATGCTGCAACCCATAGCCACACCACCGGACCCGTCACTTTTAGAATAATTGCTTGTACAGTCTATCTCCTTAGGCCCTAGCACGAACATTTCGAACCGTTCGAAGTCGATTAGTTGGCTTTATTTAGGATGGTAATGTTCGTGCCAGGCCTGTAGGAGGCAAGTCTTTATCGTGTCACGCTTTTAATCAATGTTATGCAACGCGTTTACACTAAGAATGGGCCTGGCACGAACATTTCCAAAGTCGACTAATGTTCGTGCTAGGGCTTCTGATGATGCTTCGGTGTCGAAGCGAAACGTGCCTTAAGGCACGTCGGTCAATTGCACCGATTTTCCCTTCTAGTCATTCGTGGTTTTAAGCAAAGTAGTGCAGTTTTTCGTGTATAAAATAATGTTGTTCATCCAGGTCTTCGCGTTACGTATAACGTATCACAGCCAGAGGGACAACGTGTGGTCTCCGCATTTGTTGGTAACAGTGAAGACAGTGAGGTGCCTTTGGAGCCAGAAGTTTACTACCGCGTGATAGCACCCGCTTTCTTGGCGGACGGCGGAGATGGATTCACGGTAAGGTTTTTTTTAACGTTAGGATCTAAAACAAATAGAGTGTGTAGAATTGGCGAAGTGGGCAGCGCCCGTTGGCGCAGTGGGCAGGGACCCTGCCTTCCGCTCCGGGAGTCGAGGGTTCTATTCCCACCTCCAGTCTGGGTGTATTATCCATATGTATGTATTAATATATTTCTAAAAAAAAATTATTTATTTATAACAGGCGTCTGTTACCTATAACACAGGCATTAAGTTGTCTATATGAGATCGGGGTGAAGTGGCGGCAGAGCTGTCACGTCAAGTGATGGTATTGTTGTCGCGTTTCGTTCTGTTTGTGTGACTTCCCGGTGCCCTAAACTCGTATTAAAAGCCGGCAACGCATCTGCTTGCTTCTGGGTCGTGCAGATCTCCATGTGCGTCAGTAAGCTGCCTGCGGCTGCTCGTTCGCCCTTTGTAAAAAAAAGGCAACAATACTGTCTAGGAAATCTTCTTGCAACTTTTAAGAATCTACAGCTTATTTCCTAGAATCTAATTTTACTCCTTGTATTTAAAGAGTGTGGTCAAGCTATGGAACTGACGTCCGTTTATCCACACACGACTTAACAACAGAATCTGGTTGTGAGGAGATGTTGAAGATGGCTAACTCTATGGGACAAGTGGAAGCAATATTCAACCTGGCTGTCGTATTAGAGGACGCCATCTTTCAGAATCAGACAGCCGAGAAATTTAGATTATCCTTGGCACCAAAGGCATTAATAACACTGAATTTGGATAATCTTTCGAAGAAACTGTGCCCCTTACTAAGGTGGGTATTATTTTAGAAGTAAGACTTTCGTGAGCGGAATTCATACTTATTATAAAACGACTTTTAAAATCACGCGTATGTTATGTCGGGATTGCCCGACCATTTTCGAACCCATCCTGGGTCCTTCCTCATAATCCACTAGGCGCACCTGGAGTGTACATGTTTCTTTGCAATTGTGGTTCAAATTACATCGGCGAAACTCGTTTCAACAACCGCACCACAATATCTGAGAACGCACGCATGCATATGCAATTTGGCAAGAAGCTATAATTTGAAGTATGTTTGTAACTAATATGGCAAAAATTTCGAAAACCATCAATTTGTAGTTACATGTCAAAAAAAATTGCAGTGACTTCGTGGAATTAAAAAATCTTATGAAAAGTATGAATCTTAAACTAACCAGGTAAAGTATTACGGGTTAGTACGGCACCCTTAGTGAACCCTTGAATTCTGACTTGCACTAACTGGGTTATTTTTTCATTACACTCAATATGGTGGCCTAAATCATTGCCACTTCAGTTTTATTCGGTAGACGTGATAAATCCTCTTTCTTAAAAGAAGAAAATCACGAGTGGATCTAAAATTGCGTCGATAACAGATTTACCTACTTGGATATATACGAGTTTAAGGTATTAAGTTTAGTTATGTTAATTTAAATTAAGTTTGTAAACTTGGAGTGAATAAATGTCTATGTCTATGTTTATGTCTATACGTCCACTTAACTAGTACACTTAATCAGTAACTACTTAAGTCCATTAAAAATAAATGTGTATTTTTCAAGATTTCTATTTCAGCAATCCAACAGGATTCCATTTAGAGTAGGAAAGTTTTGATTCATTACCTTCAAAGCAATGTTTGGAGTCGCTACGCGTTTGCCTAATGGCCCGATGGCGCTTTTAACTTGCCCGATTCATTATTGTTCCACATTTTTCAAGTTGATTCCATTTGTTAATAGATTTAAAAAAAGACTTTTGTGTTACTAAAATGTGGCCGAGACTTTGCGCATTTCTAAATATTGACGTGATAATAATGAAAATTCGTTTTGTACTTTTATATAATATAAAACTAGGTTGTTTCCCACTCTTATACAGTTAGATCTTTGGGCTGGCCGGTTGGCACAGTGGGCAGTGACCCTGTCTTCTGCTCCGGGGGTCGTGGGTTCGTTTCCCACCTCGTGTCTGGGTCTGAGTACTTTGTTCCCAATATAGTTGTACTAATATTGGAAGGTGAATATGTATAAGAGATACAAGCTATTTGTGGCTGCTTAGAATTTATGTTCAGGTACTTATTTAGTTTGATGTAGTTACAGGTACATACATGGTAAATGCCTGTTTCCATTATACCACATTATATTCTGAGTAACAGCAGAACTTTTTTAATAATACAAGGTAGAAATGGGCAGATGCTTCACGTAAGGGTCTCCACACACACGGTCCACACGCCAGAGCCACAAACGCGGCCACCAGTAGCTAGAAGTGGTGACAAAGGTAGCTGAAGCGCGCTACAAATTCTTGTGGCCGGTGGTCGACACTTAGATTCGCTCTATTTTGGTCTGGTCTGTTTGCTTGAACGCGATAACCCCATGAACAACTTACTAGTTTGATTTGAAAAATTCTTTCAGTGTCAGATGCCCATATATCGATCAAGGACCATAGGCTATATATCATCACGCTAAAATGGAATCTATTTTTTTTACCTAATTTTACGCGGGAGAAGTCGCGAGCACAGCTAGTCTGATATATAGTCATATGCAATTAGAACAAGAATTATATCTTAACGATACAACTGTGCGTCAAACGCAAAATCATTATTTCATACAACTAGAGATCGCTCGTTGGTCCGAAATTCAGTCACTATATGCTTATTCAAATACATATATATTATACTTAATTTTTATTTTTAATACAATAACATCTATCGTTCTATTTGAAAATTAATATACGGTTGCGATTTCCACACTTTGACTGTATTCAATAATAAAAAGTATATCCTATGTGTGTCTAGATCGTTCGTCATCGGTGTGGTGTAATAATTTAATTTATCAATAATGCATATTATATAACAATTTATTTAATATATATAATGCATAATAATAAATATAAATAGGCATTCGCTCACCCTCCTCTATATAACCTTTACCTAATGTTGTGTTTACGCACAATGGTCGCCAATCTGTGATTAAGTGCGGAAACCAGCCCACAGATAAGAAAAAGAAGACCTAATGTTATATGTGGGTACCATTCCTGACCCTGATTGTACTTCTTGGTTCGAGTAATTTTCGTAAAATGGTCCCGAAAGTTGCTTTACGTATATTATTCTTACCTATTTAACATGAAACTTTATTCTTGGGCCACCAATTAAAAATGACTAAATATTTGCTAGAGCGTTTCTGCAAATTTTACCCCTTAAGGGGGTGAAACAAGGGATGTGAGTTTGTACTTATGATTATCTGGAAGCCTTTCACTATGCAATTTTAGTTTGGATGTAGGTAAATTTAATTTGTTAATTTTCTGTTAGGGAACCGAGATTTTTTAATTAATAAAAAAAACGACGATTTTTCGTTTCACGTCTTTATTACTAGTTGTTACCCGCGATTTCGTCCGCATAATATTAGGTAATTTTTTTTTACGTGTTGATGTATAGCCTATAGCCTTCCTCGATAAATGGGCTATCTAACTCTGAAAGAATTTGTCAAATCGGTCTTAGCCGAGATTACCGCGCTATATAGCGATAATATAGATTCATATCCCCACAAACTTATGAGAGATTTTTGGATATGAAATTATATACATAGAACTTGCTATATAAATTAATTTTAAATAATTTATATACCAAAAAGCATTTAACAAATCTTATACTAATATATACAGTTGAAGAGTTAAAAAATAAATAAATAAATGATGTTATTACAAGTTATACAATTTGCTTTAAGATGCCCTGTCTGATAAGGGTCTGACGTTACCTATAACACAGACATTAAGTTGTCTACCTTAGGAACACAGACGTCCGTGTGGCATATAGTACTATATATTTATTTATTAGATGTTATATGTACTATCACATGATGGAGTATACCGAATTCATCATCATCATGATAAATGCTTAATCGCCCACATCTGGGCATAAGTTTCCTTTCTTTTATGGAAACCTCCCTTGTCTTTTACCAGTCGCTTCTAGATACCTTCTGTCAATAGCGATTTAGGGACCTTCAAGAAAAGATCATAGTTATTAATCAAATGCCAGCAATACATCTGTGAGCCCTCGAGTGTTGTAGTTCATAGTCGTCGGTAGGCATTGAGATGAACCGCCTGCCCGTTTGCCCCTTGTTTTATTTAAAAAAAGCGCCGTCACGTATACATAAACGGTCTAAACTGCAGCATTGGACGTTTCACATAAACAAAATATTAGTGTTCGATTTCACAGTGTGTGTTCCGCTGTACATCCAATTGTTTTTAAAATTTAGGTTCTTTTATTGCTAGTACTTGTGTAAAGATCGTGGGGGTTTTAGCGGACGACGTCAAACGGCAGTGGGTTATCTTGACTCGCCCCACAGCCATATCATCTACAATTTAAGAGGGCCCATAAAATATGCCCATGCCCATAGAAGACTTTTATCGCTGCTTCTATTAGAAGACTATAAGATGTGTGTGTTTAGGAGAAATAACTCTTTTTTCTTGGGTATAAATCAATTTAACCTGTTTTTTTTTGGCATTAAATTTGTAAACCAACATATTTCCGCGCCTATAGTGTACGTAATTTGTCGGACTGCAACGAATGTGCCTCGTTAGCTAAAGTAAACCGATCTGTTGACAGGAACAATTGTCAGTGAGAATTTAACAATACGAATGTTTTTTTTTAAAGTACTAGAATATATGTTTTTATGTTTTTTTTTTCAATTTAATGTCGGTGTTCTTAATACATAAAAAATCATTGTATGTTGCCAGTGAACTTTATTGCGCACTTTTTTTTATATGATATATTACTCGTCATAAACGACACTGAACTCGTCTACCAGAAACAGGTCTAGCCAAGGAGTGTGGGACTTGCCCTTCCATACACATCAGAAGAATTGACTGGACTTGCAATTCGTCAAGATGACTTTTTAAAAGCATTGAAAACAACAATACATCAAATCAAACAGCAATTTTCATTGCTACGATTACGTGTCTAGGCGAATATGGCTCTCTAACACCTATCGCCACTGCCGAGGTCAGCTCTTGAAGAGGGTCGGTCACTCCTACCGGCACCTCGTAGACTGCCTCGTAGATACATCAAATCAAACAGCAATTTTCATTGCTACGATTACGTGTCTAGGCGAATATGGCTCTCTAACACCTATCGCC
Source organism: Charaxes varanes (assembly GCA_024363005.1). NCBI lineage: Eukaryota > Metazoa > Arthropoda > Insecta > Lepidoptera > Nymphalidae > Charaxes > Charaxes varanes. Next base: position 266,540 of record JANCMC010003429.1, read on the forward strand.
AAAACGTGCCGGCGCTTCTCGCTGACGCGCTTGCTTCTCTGCTCGGGCGGAGGAACCTCTGAAACTGTTTCAGGATGAGGAGACTCGCGAAGGAGACCTGATGGTGAAGAAGAAAATTGCTGCGACTCGAGCTAGCCGTTGCGGATCTCGCCATCACCAACATGGCAGCCGAAAAAGCGCTCTAGCTGGTGGTCACAAGATGGAACGTCCCCCCCCCCCCTTCGTCTGCAGAGAGACTTGAGCCTGCCTCGTCTCGCTGAGGGATCTCGCGTGATTGCTGCCAAAGTCTTCAAGGTCGTGACAACACTGACTCCGCACAAAATGTAGATTTTAGTGTTATCTTTTAAATTTTATTGTTATTAATAAGCATGTAATACAAATTAAAGAGAGCTCTCTTATTGAAATACTTTTGTAAGTTTAGATCTAAATAATTATAAGAAGAGTGTCATATTAAACTGTTAAAATGATTTGATTGTAATAAATTTTATTTAAAGTTTGATAGTTTTTTTGTTCACATATATAGTAAATTAGGTTTTATGTAATTGTTTATAGTGTACAACATTTTTTCATACCTTATACATTTTTTTTAATATACATACAATTGCGTCTCATATTTACCATTGATATGCGGGATTATAATAGCTAATTTCTTCATAAGATGGTTTAAAATATGAAAGACTGACATGAGTAAGGTTTAGGTCAGACAGTAGTACTAAGACAGGAGTCCTTCGGATATTGTTTTATGAATACAAAGATTTTTATGTTAGAAACAAATTTTTATGTTTACGGTTCAATTTTCAACTCGTCGACTAGACTATTAAACAGTGCTCTTGTTATTACAGCTCAAGCCCGTCCTGACACCGTCACCGGTGTCGCGCGACACCCCCCTGCGGCCCATGGACCGGCAGATAGAGACGCGCACCTCCGACGGAAAGCGGCGCATCACGCCCGTCTTCATCCCGCTCACCACCGCCGACGCCAAGTCAGTACGGGACCGGGCTTACGTTTAACTCATGGTTACCCTAGCCGTTACCCGCTTCAATTATGACTATAAATGACTCGCTTTTATACAAACTTTTTTCAAATAGAAGTTCTATTTGATCCTCTTAAGGGTAGACTTTGTACAAACGATGTAGCATGTATTTATTTATTTTTAACCGACTTCAAAAAAAGAGGAGGTTCTCAATTCGATTGTATTTCTTATGTTTGTTACCACAGAACTTTCTGCTTGGTGAACGGATTTTGATGATTCTTTTTTTATTTGAAAGCTGGTGCTTCCCGTGTGATCGCATTTCAATTTGATCCAGTACTGACAATTTGAAATCGGTTAATTTGTTTTTAAACTACATACAAAACTTTATCAAAGTTAGTTCAGCGGTTTAGGAAAAGTAGGGTGACAAAGGCCTTACAGTCGATTTTTATGTATAAAGATTTATGCATGTTGAATTAGCCTTTATGTAGGTTACTTGAAAATAACCTTAATTAATTAAGAATTAAATTTTAAACTTTAATTAATTAATGATGACGTCATCTAAACCTTAGCTGAAAATCCGTTTTGTATATAACGTGGTGGAAATCTTCAAATTGTTTTTAAAAGTTTGGTATTATGACGCTATAATAACACACTTATGGTGCCATAGACTATGGAACATAAAAACTATAAAGGATCCTGGTAGGTGAGACGACAAAAAAAAAGAAGGACATATTTACTTTTCCCGCGCGTTTATTTTCTTAATGTATACATACAAATAGTTGTGTAAAAGGTTTTTAATTAATATTTTCTTATTTCAATTTATTGGTTGACGACGAATTTACTGAAGACATTTTGACCGTAGTTAAAGGCTTAGGACAATTTGTTTCTTTGTGTTTTATTTCAAACTCGTAGTCAAGTCGTAGAAAAAGTATTGTATGCAACGGTGTAAAACGAGGCACAAAACGTTTGGGGCGTCTCTGCGATGCTCGCTGGGGTTCGCATCGCAATTCACACCATTCGCCTTTCTTGAACTCTCTTATACAACTGTTGCATAAAATACTATTGTTGCACGCTAATTGAATGTAGTGCAACATGTGATCTTTTATGTCATTCTGATATAATATCTTTCTTAAATGTTCTAGGAATATCTTGTGTTATATGTTCGAAGCAAATATGATTTTCTTTAAATCAGTCTTGCCGGTCTACCGCTGCTGGGCAAAGGCCTCTTCCCTCTAACCATTCTTTTGTACCCTGGGCTGAAAACTCGTCTTTTTCGCAGATTTTATTCCGTTTTATATATACCGTTAAATTTTATCCCGTTATTATTTTTAAATAACCTGGTCATCCTACAGTTCGATAGACGGCCGATATAAAGAGAGTAGCAGGAGGTCCCCGGATGGGATTGGCAAGGGACAGAGGTCCTAGGCCTGTGCCCACCTGTGGGCAACGCTGCTTATCGAATAAATGTCACGTTCCAGCGAGTCGCTGGGGTCGCAGCCGGCCGCGGAGAGCTGCTTCAGCACGTCGTCGCAGAGCAAGTCGCGCATCCGCGTGGAGCGCCGCGACGACATCGTCATCCACCCCAACGTCAGCAACCACGCCACCGCGCCCCGCGACGGGTGAGGCAACCGAAATACTTCTTTAGATAAATAAAAGACCATTTACTACTTTATATAAAAAACTATCACAGTCAAAGTAACGGCTAAGCAAAAGGACGCAAGCTTCGTGCCGCTTCAAGTTATGAAAGCAGTGCCGATTTTAGAAAAAAAATCAACCCCCGCCCCCCTTCAATCTCTCTAGACTTGGTGAAGCGATGTCTTGACTTTTCTTTAACTAGATTTAGTAAATATTTTTTTTTCGGTATCGTAATTTTAGTGGACTAGATCAGCGGCTTCGAAAACGGACAGCCGGGTCCCTTCCCGGGCCCAAAGCGGACGAACTGCAGGCGAAACGGTCGTGCACCTCTCCCCCACCCACTGCGCCCACAGGGGCGACCACTGCCCAGCTGGCCTCCGCGCTCCCTGCGCCCGCTTTGGGCACCGCTGGCCCGGTGGTTCGAGCTGCCGGGCCTTTGCGGCTGCAGGTAATTTTTTTCATGTAGTATAAACATGAAACAAAAGTATTATTTGAATCTATACTTCTATACTCATATATATAGCCGAAGAGCTTGTTTGTTTGTCCTTTGAACGCGCTTATCTCAGGAACTACTAGTCCGATTTGAAAAATTCTTGCAATAGTAGTGGTATATAGCCCATTTATCGAAGAAGGCTATAGGCTGTTATATATGATCACGCAAAAATTGAATCAATTTTTGTTACTAATTTTACGCGGTCGAAGTCACCGGCACAGCTAGTTTTAAATACATCAATACGCGAAATGTAAACTTTGGGTACCTTTTTACGAAAATTACCCGAACGGAGGAGTATGAATTTTGGTGTGGGAATGATAATATTTGATTATGATATTCAATATTAATATATTTCATTATCAAAATAAAAACACACGCACACCAATACCAAACGATTTACACACACATGTATACCTTTTACTATAAGATTGTGTCAAAACGTAGACATGACGACGGCAAAACATTAATGGCCAAATATTATAGTGTTGCTCTAAAAAGAATTGAAATTTTCTAAAGATTTCTATTCTAAATGTTTTCTTTTTAAATTTCAGGTCGTAAATAAAGGCTGTAACACACACTACGGGACACTAGCCCGACTGGAGTTGATACCTAATAACTGCGCTTCCAACGATCCTGTTTGGGAAACGTATCTTGGTAAGTGTTAAAGATTAATAGTTGATTTCAAATTTATTTCTATTTTTCTTGAATAAATAAGGCATACCAAGAAAACAATTTTTAAGTACTTATCAGGCTGTCTCGTCTGTTTATTCTGGTGTTATCAACTTATACGTCTCGATAATATACAATGAATGTACTGGTACATTTCGAAATTTTGCTATTTATATCTATCGAGATATCTCATGAAGATAGTCACTATACTTTGAATATATTGTAATTTATATAGTTAACTTAGCTTTACATCCAATATAGTATCATTTTGTTCTTAAACAAAATATTTATGCTAAAAGATTACTTTCACAAGAGTTTGTCAAAGAACTGAAATTAATAAGGTGGCCAAGAGTGTGTCATGACATCTCTATATTCAAGGGTTCCTAATTTCACACGCGATAAACGTATTAGTAAAATATCATATCAACGTGTAAAATTTCAAGTTTCTACATTTAATAGTTTGGAAATAATAGTTGGGGGGGGGAACTACTTGCGGACGGACATAGTTAAACTAAAAGGATTTCTTAAGCTGTTCGAGTGGTGCAACGCAAAAAATGTCCCATGTTTTATCGTGCCCTGCGTGTCCTAACACCTGCACGCAGGAGCACTTAATGGCTGCTTTTATTAGGGCAGTTGATGTGGCAACGTTCTGGGCCGTGACAATATCATCATTATCATCCCATCACTGGACATAAGCTTCCCTTTGCTATTCTTATTCAGCCATCTCCTGCCATTCGCCTCACATCATTCGTCCATCGTGCCATGGGACAGGACTATATCGTGGCAATATAGTGCCTGTCAACCAAACGCTAAGAGGGGTACCTTAGAGGACTACGGAACCCTAAATTTTTTTTATTTATTTATTTTATTTTAGAAACCGTGAAAACAACATAGGTAGTACACAACAAATGGAGACGATGATCCCGCAGAAGTAACAACTGTGTTGCGGTCATCATCGCCTTCATCCGTAAAACAAATTTGACAAAATACTTAACTTATATAAATTAGACTATTAGTATTTCTATTACTCATTAAATGTGAAGATGTGTGTGTGTGTGTGAAATGGGATGTTTCCGTGCGCAGGGTCGCCGGTGACGTGCATCGCGTGCGACGCGCGCTGGGGTTCATAAAAATAGGAATATAATAATACTATAATAGTTAATATTGACCATACGAGCAAAACCTTTCAGGCTGTCTGAATAAAGCATGTTGAACTTTGAGCTGTGATATTTTAATTATTAATTTTATTTGTATTATCAAAGTCAAAGTCAAACATAATATAAAAAAAGTTGCGAGTTTTAGCTAGTTATAGGTATAACTTTATTACCGTTTGACCGTTTTCTTTCATCCCCATATAGTAACAAAAACCTATTATAAAAGGCCTTACTTCATATTTTCGTAGTGACCCTTATTCTTATTTTAGGGAAGGGTTCTTTGAAAAGGAGAAAAAGTCCTCCTTTATAATGTCAAAGAAAACAATACTTTTATTTCAGTGGAAATCATGTAACGTTGACCCAAAGTTTGAATGAATATAACTTAATACATCGTTTTTTTTGTTTAATGAGGGGCAAACGAACACGTGGTATTCACATAAGTGACTACCGACGCCCATGGACAACTGCAACACCAGAGGGCTCGCAGATGCGTTGCCAGCTTTTGGGCATTGTGTATGCTCTTTTATTGAATTGGGATGACTATCAAATTAAATAAAAATTCTTTAAGTAGTATGAATCTTAAAATAATCTTGTATTCGTAAAGGAAGTTTTGTATGGTGGCATGGAGTCCTTAGGGCGCGAGTTGCACTAACCCAGTTTATGTCATTGAATTAAAAGGTTGCATTTTCAATAACATCTACCGTATGTTAAGTTTAGGAATTTCGTTCCATATTTTTGATATTCTATTAACACCAAAATCATCTAGTCCATTCTTAGCTTTGTTAAGTTCAGACCTAAAAGGTCTACTCACATAGCTATATTGGTATATATTTGATACTCAATTCGAATTATTCTTCCAATAAGGCCGTAACGTAATAAGTATAATGTTTCCGTTTATTTTCGAACTCTGTAAATAGAATTCTCATGAACATTCCGTTGTTGACAAACGTTTTTGAAGCTTTTTCTGTATACCCACGTAAAATTACACGTGTTTTTAATATATAAATAAAGGTGTTTGTTTATGTAGTGTATACGCGGAGGTGGGTAGTTGTTCATAAGACTATAAATACAGAGACAATCGGTTATGCGGGGGAGTTGTGTTACGAGCGTTGACTGGGTAACAACTATCTAACTACATTGTGATCAGTGTGATTACGACGCGTGCATACACCAATTTGGTGAGTTATAATTACAGTAAATATTTAATAATTAATAAGGGTGACACAAATGGGCTACGTAAGGGAGCTCTCTTCCTCCAGAGCCTGCATCTCGCCTCCGAAGCTTCTAGTTGAGCGTTGACGCTAAGTAGATTCCGCTGTAGGGCTAGGACGAACATTTTCATACTTAATAAAGTCGACTCGTAGACTTACTTCGGTTCAATAAGTTCGTGTTAGGCCCTCATATGACAAACCGAGAGATGTCTTTGTAGTTCTTACAATGTGTTATGTGGCCAAATCGATTCAAACCAGGATTTGGTTATCTTTGCTGTACTACCGCTACTGGACTGTATATTTAACAATACTTTGTTACAGTTAACACATTAGAAAATAGTCGTCTCGATACTCTTCAAATACATGTGTCCAAGATCCATATAGATACATTATCTAAATACGACGCGCCACTAATTTGTTTGTGTATTATTTTTAGTTCAGACAGCTCTATTTCAAGGGCACGTCTATGCCACTAAATACTCCTTTGAAAACATATGGCATGTGGTCGGCGCATCATGTAAATTACATCCTAATATTATAAACGCGAAAGTTTGTACACATGGATGTACGGATGTATTATTGACGCTCTTTCGCGAAAAAACTACTGAGTGGGTTTTAATAAAACTATACAATAATGTAGTTTATATATCAGAATAACACATAGGCTATAAATTATAAAGATTGTGTGAATTTTAACTAAAATGTAATGACAAATGTAAGTAAGAGAATATTCTGCCATATGCGAGTTATTCTGATGTGCGCTGAAAAAACCGTTAGAGTTACACCTATATAGTGTATGAAGGAAATGTTTATCTTAAATAGTTCTACAAAAAGCCGGCAAGAGCATATATCTAAATTCTTTCATGTTTAAGCCATTAACGCCAAAATAGTGAACCATTATTAAACGGGAACGGGAACAATATTTTAAGATAATAGATATTAATGTCTACCCAAAGTTCAGGCAGGACAGCGTCAACCGAGTCCACTACTTATATATAAAATATAGAGAATCTACTTATAGTGATGCGTTTAAATTTAGCAGTAGATGTTATCATACAATATTTTACCTACAAAGAAATTCATATAAAACTGCATGCATTTTTCACCACTTCTCTTCCAGCTTCATTCACCTTAATTTCCTCTCTAATCAAATATAGCTATGCGTGTAACACAGGCATTAAGTTGTCTACCTTAGGAACAGACGTCCGTGTGTCATATAGTCCTATATATTTATTTTATTTATTTATTTTCTTCCATTTAGCGTATAAAAATTGGAAATATTGAAATGTCTAGTTGACATGTTGAAAGTTAAAGAACAAAACAGAGATAAAGCTTGTAATGCCGAAGCCAGACATAGCTTCATTTGAATGATCATTTCAATGATAATGTAGTGTGGCCGGGGACCTTCCATAGCTGCGCAAGCTTTTGTAGAACTTTGAAGTTTTCAAGGACAAAATTGTACAAACATTTAAGGCTATGTCTGGCGTCGGCATAAAAAGGCGTGCAATGCAATTATATTTGGCATGATGTCTAAAAAAAATTATCGAAACCATTTTTAGGGTTCCGTAGTATTACAAAGAACCCTTATAATTTCGCTCTGTTTGGCCGTCCGTCCGTCTGGCTGCCCGTAAAGTGCTCCCTCCCCCTAGTATTTCCAACTATTAGACGTAAAGGCTTGAAATTTTCCCTGTTGATAGAACATACTATAAACTCATTAGGAAAATTATTCTGAACGAAATCGGACAACAACTTTTGAAGTTATTTAACAAATACGCTTATAGCGTATCAGATACGAAACCCTTCTGTATAGACGCCTATATATCTTGACACGCTTTTCGCCATTTTATTTACCATTTAAAAAATGCTTAAGTCATAAAAAAGACGGATAAAATAAGAGTTAGTACAGTGGTAAGAGGGGCTTGTCGTAAAATCTCACTATGGCGTGACTCGTGAAAAAAAGCACTTTGACGGCCCTGAAGTCGGAGCAAAAAAACCAGCACCTATCCAGCGAACGACGGAGACATAAAAACTGCATTTTACCGACAGCACTAAACTTGGCTCGTTTGGCGAACTGCGGCTTCGGGTACAATGATTGTTCACTCGTTATCGTCTGTTATCTGACAACAGCGATGATGAACGCTTTTAACTACCAACGCTACCTTCCTAAAGTTATATTTATCACATTCACCATCATTAACAGCCCTTGATAACCCACTGATGGGCATACGCCTCCCTTTGCCTCGAACACTCTCGCCTATCCATTGCCAATGTCATCCATCCTCACGTCATCCTCCCTCCGAGTTACGGAACGACCAGGGTTTCTCCAACCCAATAAAAGAGTGGCTAACGAGTTTCTTGCTGATTCTTCTCGTGGTTCGACTCTTCCGAATCAGTGGTAGCTTTTAAAATAATTGACGATTCAAAAGAGCTTGTAAAAGTTTACTTGACTAAAATATTATCTGAATTTGTATGTGTAATGAGTGATCTGCATTTGAGTCGATCACAAGGTTAAGTAGCTCTTGCTACGAACAAGATAGATGGGTGACCCAGTCTATAACTGGTTTATATTTAATATCCGACCTACTCCGTGTTTCGGAAGCCACGTAAAACAGTGGGACCCGATTAATGTTACCGAATGATATTACTCGTGAGGTTGCAGAGATCGTGGGGGTTCCGAGGATGACGTCAGAAGGCAATCGGTTATATTTTCTTGCTCCAAAGCCATATCCTCTGCATTCTAAGCGGATCCTGGTACTAGACCAGGATAACGCTAGGAAGAAGAATGCAATATATAGGCTCGGAGCATTAACACTTATAGTCGTGTAATGACAAAAAACGCTTGCTTTATATTTGGAAAAATATGTAGTTTTAAGATTCGAAAGTGTATTATTGTCTACTGGTAGAGTGGAAATTTAAAACAAGATTCAAGATTGATTTTGATGCAAAATAACTCTAAAGAATATTTACTTCTTAACAAATAGACAAGTAATAAACAAAGTAGAACCTTAATAGATCAACGGTTGAAGGGATGGAATGGAATCCGTAAGGTACCCGGTTCCAACCCAACGCCACTGTGGTAATGTTGCAACCACTCCTAATATAAGCTTTTAAATAAAGCCTAGTAGGAGAGGAAACGGAAGTCTACTAATCTCACTTAAAAGTTTTACTAAATGCCCTTTTTTGTGCACAAAAAGTGCACAATAAGTTTTTTATTTTATTTTTTATATAACAAGGGGCAAACGAGCAGGCGACATTCACATAAGTGACTACAGACGCCCATGGACGACTGCAACACTAGAGGGCACACAGGTGCGTTGCCGGCCTTTGAGAATTGTATGCTCTTTTTTTGAAGACCCCTATTCGGATCAGATATACCGAAGCTGGTGACTGATTCCACAGAAGAATTGTGCGATGTAAAAAGTTTTTAGAGAATCGCATCGCTCAATAATACGACATTGTGCTGACGGATATGCAGTTAACTTATAAGTTACTAAGTAAGAAAATATACTCGCCCCACAGCCACATGGGGACCCTGGTACATGACCGGCTACTACGCTACTAACTACGTCTTAACAACTTTTCTACCTACAAAATATTACTAGGAGAATCAACTTCTATTCAGATCGTACTATATCTTTAATAAAAGGCCTCAAACTTACCCGAAAATACTTCCTAAATCTTACTGATTAAAAATGAACTTATTATTAGAATAGAAATATTACTTAATAAAAACTGGACCTTATTAAGGAGTATTTCCGGACACCATCATACTTTCCACCTAAATCTTGCTGGGAAGTTATAATCTGTGAAAGGGTTTGTTACTAAGTAATCGCATAATGTGTCCGCCCCCGTCGCGTTGCTGTCATGTGTTCTGACACCGGAGGGATTATGCAGGTACTAAAGGCTTAAACAATGTATTGCTCGCTGTTATGGACTTTTATCTTTTAAATGAATCTCGTGCGAGAAATATGCGACTTAGGGCTCTTTATCTCTTCTATCTCAAGTCATAAATTAAGTTGAAGTGTCTCTGTGATTTCGACGTAAAACCTCATTATGGCTTTATCGTAGTCATTTCATGTTATATGTCTAATTCGAGTCCGGCTTATATCTCAGAGCATAGAGACCTTAATATTTTTTAAATATTTATTGTTCTATTATACAATATTCTTATATATTTATAGTCACATGAATCAGGTTATAGGCCTCTTAAGTCTGCCACATGGCTGACATAAGAGGCCTATAATATGATTTGGCATTCTACTTAATCTGTATTAGTAGTACCTGTATACGTTATTGATATTTGATAGCTGGCAGGAGAATTCCCAGCCGTGGAGTTTTCCGTTCAGAACATTATTATGAGACGAATTTCTTAGTATACCATGGATTCATCGTGCGGGTGCCGGGTCCATCGCGTTTCAAAGAAAGGAACCAAAGCAGTGTCCGGGACTTGTGACCCAAATGTAGGTTTAAGAGCGTTCTTTCTAGTGGCCACGAATATTTTCAAAGTCGAATCTTCGACTTCGATTCGGTTTCGATTCGAAATGTTCGCGCTAGGGCTCTTAATGCGAGCCACAGAAGATGCTATTCGCGTGGCTGAGTTTCGGCACGGAACCGTTTGATGCGCCAACAATTTAAGAAAAATAAGTTACCTTCAATTTCTGCCACGCTCGCTTTAGCTGACAATATCCGTTTATATTTTTTGACTTGAATATTGCACTTTGGTTAGAGTTTTTATAAAAGGACGGTCTGTCTTCTCTCAAGACCCTTTTTCTCAGGAATGCTAGAGAAGTAACCTATAGGGTACTTCCCGTTGACCTAGATAATTCTTCTTGAAGTACATATCTTGAAGTACAAGTGTAGGTAAAATTCCTAAAACCGTAAACTAGTTACATCACAAAAAACTGTGACTTTGTGAAATTAAAAGAAATGTTATGAAAAATATAAATCTTACGATAATCAAGAAATGTATTACGTGATGGTACGGAACCCTTACTGCGCGAGTCTGACTCGCACTTGCTCGGTTTATTTTTTATGCATAGTGATAAAGACACACACACACGTATGTATATATATAATTATTCATAAACAAAAATAACTTACAGTACACATATATAAGATATATGTTTATACTCTATCATAATCCCACCCGACACAAACATGTTTTGTGCTAAATAAGATTACTATATTTGCGATGGAATGATATAAGTGTTTGCCGAAGCTTTAATAATATTATGCTTTGGGAAACCCTGTTTGACGCACACACACGTCATATATTTTGCATAAATTTACGTTTAGTCACGGCCTTTCTTGACACTTCTTTTTTGGGGGCGCATACATTTTTATAAACCCTCCCAACCCCTTGCAACTATGTTTTGAGCATAGATGCAATTTGAGAATGCAAATATTTATATTCATAGAAAAAAGAAAAGAACAATTTCTATAAGCAACTAGCTGTGCTCCGCGACTTCGCCCGCATGGGCATCCCTTATCACTTAGAAGTATGAAAAATAGATAGCGGCCGATTCTCAGACCTACTGAATATGCGTAAAAAAGTTAATAACAATCGGTTAAGACGTTTCGGAGGAATATGGTTACTATTATTGTAACACGAGACTTTTAAATGTAAGATAAAATACATTTAAAACGCTATTTTATGATAGTGATGTAATTAGTATTGATAATTCAGCAAATGAAGTTTTAAAAGAAGTATAACTTCTATCGAGTGGACAGGGTTTTACGTGCCCATTTAATTTTTTAGATGCTTTCGAAATTTTCTTTGCGGGCACTTCGTGCCCAAGAGAAGGCCTGCTTTTAGTCGTTAATCCATGGGTTTTAATTGCAAAAAAAAAAAAAAACAGAACAAGATCAGACCATTATCATTTTTGTATAATTGAAAAAATTAAAAAAGTTAAAAAAACAAGTATGGGCTGCCATTCTGTAGTATGTCATAGTGTTCTGTCTTGTTTACCTCAGTAAATTTTTTTAAAGTTTCTTCTAGAAGTGCGATTTTCTAAAAACTTCTTATCTCGCACAATTTTTCTGTGGAATCAGGTACCAGCTTGCGTCTTTCCAAACTGATACGACTTAGGGATCTTCGACAAAAAGGCACATTGATTGCTCAAAAGCCGGCAACGCAACTTCAGCCTTCTGGTCATGCATTTTTTCATGGACGCTGGAAGTCCCTTAGGAAAACGATCTGCCCGTTTACCACTTGCTATTTAAAACAACCAAATGAAGTATAAAATTTAGTGTTTCCGTCTTAGTTTCGATGAAATAATGGGTTAAGACTGCCATCCACCTAAAACAATGGGCGTTGCGTGCCACTATATTGCTTGCCTCTTGGTTTATTACCGCAATCCATGTTTTAAAGCTTCTTCTAGAAATAGCCTTTTGGGGTCGGGATCTAGCACGCAGGAATTAAATCCATCCCTCAACAGTTGAGCTATCGGGGCGTGGAAACAAAAAACGTGTTAAAGCATGACGTATGTACAACGTAATATGAGGACGCGAACCAAATGGAGATAGGTAAATAAGATTTCCAACGAGAATTTTCCGTAAGCTAACACGCTGTGAAAATTGAAAATAAACCATGCGAACTTATACATATATGAATAGTCGACCAACAAATTGGTTTGCCACGCTAAGGTCGAATGTCGTTTGCATATCAATTAGTTTAAAGGCATATTTTTGCCTGTTTATGCATTACGTTAATTTCTAACAATGGCCCTTAGCAAACTTTTTTAACTAAGAGCTGTCATCCAAAATGGTAAAGCACTTTCTTGGTTGACTAACCCTGGTTTTCAAATATCAGCTCTTCTTCGTGCTTCAGAAGGCATGAATAATCTCGACACGAGGGAGACGAATTTCTTAGCATTCCATGGATTCACCGTGCGGGTGCCGGGTCCATCGCGTTCCAGAAGAAGGGACCACAGCAGTACCCGGGACTCGTGACCCAGGTGTAGGTTTAAGAGCGCTCTTTATAGTGGCCACTAACACTCACCTATATCTTTTGAAGTTTAAGCTGTGTGGGATATGTAAATATAAAACGATCGTAGTCTTGTCTGTAATTCTGGTTAAACCTTTTTACGTGGATAGTAAGCAGTTTTAATAATTCAACGATGCGAATATATCTTCTATGACATTTTTGCTTAAAATGAGTGTCGTTTCAACATGAATAAAATGCAATGTTTATACACAAACATGTCAAACTTTATTTACATTTCACTTTTAATTTAAATTTTTTTAACTTTCCCTAACTTCTGAAAATAGTTCATTAACTATGTTCAAAAGTCGGGGGAAGTTAAAAAAATTTAAATTACAAGTAAAATGTAAATAAAGGTCATATATTTTTTTGGATTGTTACCATAGGATAAGTTAAGTTATTAGTTAAAAACTTGGACTAATAATTTAACTTAACGTAACATTCTGTAATATGATCTTAATAAAATAAAAAATAATAAAAGCGAAAAAAAACTGAAACCACTTGAATACGTCTGAAAAAATATCGGAATGTGTGAAAATTGCTTAATGTATGATATTCTGTTATGGAAGTATTCACGGGTTTTTAGATCCACATACAATCGTGTTAGTACGTGAAACTGTGCGTAAAACAAATTATTCAGCAAAAAGTCTATTGTTATTGAAAGTCTGATCTGGGCCGGCTCTGCTATAGGGCGAATGGAGCGGCCGCTCCAGGCGTCGAGTCATAGAGGACGCCTGAGATGAGGGCGACTTTATATAAGATATTATTTTGAATTTACCTCAGCCGGCACTGAGCCTGATACTGTTATATTCAATATCTTACTTACAAGAAACAATGTATCAAAGTCGAATATTTTATAGACATACCTTTGTAGGAATACACTATATCGAACTTAAGTAAGTCCGTACGCCAACTCGCATTTTGGGCAGAAATGGGCAAAAAGTTGACTGGCCGTGAACACGATCTTCTTTGAAGCCTAGATCCGCCCCTGCCTAACAGTAGGTGTTACGACTGTGTTACGTACTCTACGGATACTAGTGTCCACGTGCGAATGGGTTTATACGTAATGGCAGATCCACATTATTGCCGTGAAGCTCCGTAAACAGGCGGAGGACTACGTTCTAGAAAACTTTGCGCAGGTTCACAAAGTCCACGGCTACACTTAATGATCAAAGAAGTGTTCAAACGCGTCCGGGTACCAGTACCTCTTTCTCACATGAGATGGGCGTGAAGTGGCGGCAATGCTGTCACGTCTAGTGATGGCGTTGTTGTCGCGTTTTGTTCGGTTTGTGAGACTTTCCGATGGCATAAACTCGTCATTAAAGGCTTGTAACCCATCTGATAGCCTCCTGGTCGTGCAGGTGTCCAGGGGCGTCGGTAGGCACTTAGCTGACTGCTCGTTTGCCCCTTTTAACATAAAAAAATCTCTAAAACCTACTCTTGGGTCTAAGTTGCAGGCAGTTCAACTGACTAACGAAGCCCGAAGTAACATAAAAGAAAAAGATATATAATGTCATTAATATTACACGAGCGCAAGTTTTGTTGTGATGTACTAAAATTTACCATTTTTAACATCGTTTACTAATATCCAGAACTGGACCGATTAGAATGATATTTTTGTATGCGTTTGGGTGTTGTCCTGGATGGTTTAGATTCACAAATTAGGCAGATGGCACTGCAGTCGGTATCTAGGCTATTTATCTGCAGGGAGTATAAGACATCGTATCGGATACGCATCCCATGGGTTCAGTACGTGATTATAGACTCCCCAGTGGTGAAACTTTTCGTCGGCTTTTTTTTGAAATGTACAATTATTTTTACCATTTTTTAAATTGAATATTGTATAACATCATTATTACTATCTGTCCCAGTGCGATTTTAAACAAGAAACAGATTTCTATAATATTTTTACATCAAACCGCAATGTAAATAAAACTTAAAATTACGCAACAGTGGTAGCGCGGTGCGGGTCGTTGACTCGTTTTGCGCGTCAACATTTTATTGACGATTGCATCCCAATGTTCACGATACATTGCGCGCTCCTGAATGGGATCGGGATGGAAATATTTGTAACCTTTCATTTTCGAGATGAATGGTTTTTGTGATTTTAATTAGGTCATTAAACGTAGCCGTATCACAAAGTTTGCTGTACGGAGTCTTTTACAGCCTTTATATCAATATACAGAACGGGACCGGAAATTTGAAACCGGTATAATAAATAATATTATAGGATAATAGAATGTAGTAAATAGTAAGTAACCCAACCTTTGGGCAGGACAACTTCTGCCGGGTACGCTAGTACTGTTGTATATTTAACAATGTTATACCAGGTGTTACGATCGAGTATACCAACATTCATAAAAAAGTTAACCAGATAAAAGTTTGTTTTTCGTTGAAATATTAATATTTTAGATTTAGTTGACTACAATGTATGAACCGCCAGCTCGTTTGCCCCTTATAACATGAAAAAACGTTAAAAACTAGGTAAAGTTATATATTTTTTGTATTGCAGATTTCTTCTACCTATCGTTATATGGCTGTGGGGCGAATTAAAATGACCAACTGCCATCTGACGTCATCCCTGGAGCCCCCACGATCTCTACAATCTCACGACCAATAATACCATTTACTGATAAACAAAATACGGAGGAGGTTGGATATTTAGAAACCAGACTTAGACCGGGTCACCCATCTATCTCCGGGCCGCGGTAAGAACTGCTTAACCTAGCTAACAACTTTTGCTACGACCTTCTCATTTTTTTATATATTGCAAAATTAATACTTATTTTTCTATCTCGTTGTACATATTATAACCTATGTATCGAATGTATTCTTTATTATTATTAATGGGATGTTATTTTGTTTTTTAATTATGCTATGATATAGAATTGACAAGTATCATTACAGGATAGGATAGAGAAAGGGTAACTTTATTCATACACACAATAATTTCAAAGGGATTTTTTCATAAACATTACACCTTACGACGTCAAATCGTCATCTCAGGTATAGGGAGGGTAGTCTATTTTATACCGTTTTATTGGTAACGACGGGTATAAAGCCGGGATAAAATTTCAATTGCCAGTACTGTTGACAGTAGTGCCGTGTCTTCGCAGTTTATTTATTGTGAACTGCTTGTACTCTACATTAGAGGTACTGTACCTCTATATTAGAGGCGATTTCTTTTACTGTATGTGATTGATCAAAAACAGCTACCAAATATTAATACTTTGTATGTAATTTATGAGATTGGCAAGGGATAGAGGATAGAAAATGACAGTAGCAAAGGGAGGCCTATGCCCAGCTGTGGGTTATCAAGGGCTTACAATGATGAGGTAATTTTGACTGGCCCGTTGGCGTAGTGGGCAGTGAACCTGCCTTCCGCTCCGGTGGTCGTGGGTTCGATTCCCGCCTCGACTCTGGGTGTATTATCTATACCTTAGGAACAGACGTCCGTGTCTTATAGTCCCGTATATATACTTATTTATTTAATTTATATATAAGTAAACATTAAAATTACATAATAGCAAATATGGGGGGGTGCGGTCCCTTAAAACTGTGAAACATGAATCCTGTAAGTTTAGGCAATCAAAAGATATGGCTGTTTAAGTGACATTTCTCATATATTTGCAAAAGGAATCAAAACCCATAGGTTACTTCCCGTTGACCTAGAATCGTGATATTTGGCAAGAAGCTACACCTTGAAGTACGAGAACAGGAAAGACGCCAACAACCGTAAATTTGTAAAAAAATGCGGTAATAACTTTGTCAAATTAAAAGAAAAGTATAAATCTTAATGTAAAATTAAGTATAATTATTGTTGAAGTATTTTGTACTAGTGCATTACCTTATTGTGCGGACTTGACTCGCACTTGCCCGGTTTTTTATCTAACAACTTATTTTTCCAAGAAAGTATACATCTGAGCCTGAAATTCATGGTTTCCCCCTAAAATAGAACAAAAAATTTTATGCAAGTGGTATTAAAACAAAGCGAGTTTATATCCCAACAGTTACGACTCTCATCATGGGTTGCATCTCATCTCCCCTGCAGTTCGCTTTACGACTTTTTAATAAACCTCTGTTGGGGTAGATATCATGATTTTTACGGTCAACACAGGAAACCCATCTGTCCGGCGCATTAGATTATGAATTACTTATTTACGTTGCGCAACTTGTTGTAAAATACCACAGCAAACAAAATTTTATGAGTAAATGAACCCGTCTATAAAAATCGCGAGTCGGAAAAAATTCAAATTTGGAAAAAAAGGATAAATTTGGATGCTGCAACTAAAGTCACCTATATAAAATATAATAATCATACTTTACGAATAACCGTTGTAGAATCTATCTCCTGATGTCGAAGCGAAACGTGCGTTGAGGCACACAACATCGTTGAGGATAATCATTGCTGTGCTTTGGTGGCGGATTCGGTGGAGTAGCTTTTGAGTTAAAGCATTGTGCCGATTTTCTCTTGTATTCATTCGCGGATTTAAGCAAAGTAGTTTGATATTTCATGCATATCATGGATTTCCACAAAGTAACACCTGATTCTATCAATTATAATCATCAAATGTCCTAATGGGAAAGTTAGATAGCTTTAGCTATAAAGCCTATATCACGATTTACTTGCGCAGCTTTACCATGAACTGTCTTTTATGTAAAAGGCATAGTAAATTGCTGAAAACCTTGTTAAGTGACATAGGGCTGAAATGGGTGTGCTTGTTTTTTTGAAGGTCGATTCAGAAAACCTCCAAATGGTAGCATGTTCCGTTGGAAAATTTGTATAAGGAAATTTTCTAAATATCGCAGAATTGCGGATTTTCAGATATCGGTATAAATTGATTTTCGAGCTATGATGCTTTACTTTAAGATAAAATTGCTATAAGTGCAAAAAATTCTGCAGTACATTCCCCACGATAAACGATGTCAATGTTGCCGTACGCTCCACATTCTTCTTCAAAATCATAGTAATTCTGACGTATTCTTCATAATTTAAGATTGCTCGTTGACGCTCAGTCCAGTCGTTACAATTATTACAGGAATAATGACGGTCTTTTTACAACATTTAAAAGCCACTCTACAATTTTACAGCTTACTTAATATTTTAACGACATAAAATATTTTAAATATCTATTTAAAGTCTAATTTTAATATTTAAGATTCTTCTACAAAACCTTGTCTTATTCCATAATAAAAATACCAAACCCATGTTCGGTATTTAAATTACAACTGAGTTGTATAGTATAAATATTAAAATAACTATAATATTCAAAAGATGAAATAATAAAACTTGGCTCAACGTCACTAAAAATAAAATGTGGCGCATCCAAGAAGGATTCCTATAAATACAAATCGCATATTAGAAACAAGGAACTTGTTTTGACACGAAATAGCCCGCCCTGTAGGGTGACCCGCGCCGGGCTGCCGTTGACAGCCACGATTAGTGCTGGCCGCTCCTCACTGGAATGTTAATTAAATTTCACACCAAGATCGTACCAAATTTTACCAAATTGCACTTATCTCAGTGTCCTTTTAAAAAAGTTTACAGTTACCAAAGTTCACCTCTTCTTCTTAGAGTCAAGCGGGTTGCATTAGCATTGAATAAAAAGCGTGACGCGATTAAGACTTGCCTCCTGTGGGCCTAGCACGAACATTTGTGTATGTTCGTGCAGATCGCACAGAAAATAAAATGTCGAAAAGAAAGAAATGCAGCCGCAATGGGAGTTGAGATTTTGTCTTCCTGAAAGCCTACCTCTTTTGAGCCTAGCTTTAGGATTAGAATAAGAGACATAAAAGAAAATATTCACTTAATTTATATTGTAAGATATTTCTTTAAAAACAATTATCCTCCATTTAAGTTTCGCCATCATATAACATAAGACAGTACCTACCTAAGTCAAGTCACGCTACTGACTAGCTGATGTTTAATTTTGCCAGTCACGTGAAAACTCAAATACAACAAAACCTCAAATAAAACAAAACAATTTCATCAAGAGATTTAACGCATATTTCTACCCATTTTCATTCGTAGTTAAACTGTAAACAAAAAATAAATTGGATGTTTTATAATCATTGTTGTTTACTTTTCCTTGTTCTGCGAGTTCCCAATTTGATACTTAAAATTATCCACTCACTTGAGCCATAACTGCATAGCACTCGATTCAAATTAGGCCCACTGCAATAAAGGAAAATGAGATTTTTACGAACTGAGAAGCGTGTTTTTATTGTAGAAAAAAAACATTTTCCTCCCTCTGCCCTGATTGAGTAGTTCATTTATTCGGGCGGATTTATTATGGGCCCATTTATGCGTTTCTTCTTAACTTTTTACCTAAATCATAGAGTTGATTCAAGTTGTCTATATTACAGTTGCTCATTTTCTCATACGTTCTGCTTCGTATCTAATGTCATTTTTACCTTTATTATCAAATTTAAAGAAATTAAAGACAATAATAAGTTATGCACCTATGCCTTGCTTAATTAAATAAGTATATAGCGCCATATTTTAAAGATACTAAAGTGATTATACTTTAAGGAAAACATTTCAAAATACATTAATCTGCTTTAGTAGGTATCCCTGTACAACC
>JANCMC010003429.1:286340-412359 GCA_024363005.1 Charaxes varanes
GATACTAAAGTGATTATACTTTAAGGAAAACATTTCAAAATACATTAATCTGCTTTAGTAGGTATCCCTGTACAACCTACTAAAAGACCTTGGCTTGTCGAGAACTATCATAAGGTCTTTATAAGAAAGGACATCTAAAGCCGCACTAGTAGGATTATATCAGATGTAGCTAGGTGGCAGGGGAGGGAACATTGGCAGTGAAGGCGAGTGTTAGTGGCCACTAGAAAGAGTTAGATAACTTTTAAGGCCACTAGAAAGAGCACTCTTAAACCTACACCTGAGTCACAAGTCCCGGGTATTGCTAATGTTTTCTTTCTCTGCAACGCGATGAACCAGACACCCGTACTGTGAATCCATGGAATGCTAAGAAATTCGGCTCTTAAAACATATAAGAACTATGACACTTACATATTTTTAAATAATAGAAATAAACCCTTTTGTCTTAAAAATTATCATAATGCATTTTTTCACATAAGTTAAGGATAGGATTACTTGAATGTAAATTGTAAACTTCCAGAACAATTTCATTTTCTCATCGAATACAAATGTTCCTCCAATATCGACATTTGTGAGCATCTCATTTGTTCAGAATGTAATCGATCGAGCAAGTAATAACTGAACAAAGGAAAGCTTTGTCAACAAATAATGAGGAGCAAGATTAGATAAAACGTTCGCTGGAGAAAATTCAGCGAGAAAGGGGCAATAAATCTCTCAGCGCCAATTACAACTATATGATTGCCGAGCCAAGAATCAAACCGGGCACCGTCCGGGCAATGGGTCTTTTGGGAAATATGCGACAAGTGGGGTTGTATGACCCGAAGGATGGGAGTTTTGGATAAAGCGTAGGTAAATAAATGTCTTTGTATTTTTCCTACATCTTATATTGAGTTTTATTTTATTCATTTTTTCAGATACACATTGCTCATTTTTGCATTGGTAAATTTAAACAAAGATTCAAATATCGTATCGCATAACGTTATCTATTAAGCTAAAATATACTTTAATTTAAATTTATCGGACAAGCTAGCGTGACTTATTACAATGGAATCATATTGTATTGTCGCTACGTTTTCAAACCGCGTCACTCAATGACAACTTTGCGACAACGGTAACGTAAGGCAATTTGCGTTCTATTTTGAAAGGTGTTCCAACTTTATAATTGGCTTCGAGTCGATTCAGTTATTAGCGGGATGAACAATGCTCGGTCGGGAACAAAAGCACGCCTTGAATAAATCGCGAACAATATTAAATGCTACTCTATATTTTGTAAATATTAATGTATCAGAACGAACGGAACGGTAAATGCTACACAACATACCAATTGCTTAAGTTGTGGTCAATTTATTTTCATTTATATACCAATAAAAATAAACATAACAACAAATAGGATTGTCAGTGTAAAGCGGATAAATATTGTACCGTGTACAATTTATATTCCACATTGAGTTGCGTTTCAACTACAATATACATATGTAATTAGGTATCACAATAATACTTTTAGTATTACACATCATTTTATTTTATACCTAAAATTATTGACTTTATGGACTCCCACCAGTGGCTGCCGAAGCCCAGTTAGGCCAAAGGTGGCGCGTCGATTTGAACGCCTTTGTGGGAAAGGTGTGAATTGTGATGGACCAGGATAGACAGTTGTATAGCAGGACCTTTGCCCAACAGTGGGGCATTGGGCGACTAATAAAAAACTTAAAATTGAGAATAGTAGATTTATTCCTTTCAGATGCTACAAACCTTTTTTTTTTACGAGTTGTTGCATACCTAAACATTGCTGGTCATGTCCGATCTGGTAGGACATCCTTTTACGTTTGCCCCTTGTGAAAAAAATGACAATTCGAATAAAATAAAAACTACACTTAACAGTGAATATTTTTTATTATACAATAATAATTATCTCAAAATATCATTTGCAATAAAAATATACAAATATCAAAGCATTTAGCGGCGCAGTATCGGCGGAGCGTGTGCTCGTCACAAACACTATAACTACACATGTATAAACATCAAGTTCTAAATTGAAGGTTGTAATATTTGCGCGGAACCCTAAATTTCTTGTTAAAATGGATCTTGACCATGTAAAGACCGCCACGTTAAGGAGGTATAAGGGCTCTAGCAATTTTGTACAGACAAAATCGCGGGAAACTGCTAGTTATATTTAAAAGTAAGAATTTCTGTTCACACATATATTTTCATAATCTAAAGACCATAAAAGTATTTACTGTCAAAATAAGTAATCCACTTATAACTAAAAACGCGGAGAAGTAGAGAGACAGACAAATTTTGAAAAAATTTTTACTAAATTTTCTGTCCATTCAATATAGGCTTTGTCCGGGTTTTGATGAAATCATTATCATAACCTTCATAATAAAATGAGATGAAGCACCCGGTTGCTCCGGACATCTGGCAGGATATCCAGATATCGTGTAGAATTTTTAAATTTTGCTAAGAGTAGCTTTTTAGGTTTTTTCGCCCAACTAAAATGTTTTTTTTTAAATTTAAGGTTACCGGTGAGGGTCGCAAAAGGAACCAGATATCTGTTGGCAGCTGCAGTGAGGTGACGCTGCCGGGGAAGGTCAACGACAATGACATTCGCAGCCTTAATGCTTCCATTCAGGTGAGTACTGAAAAAAAAAATTCTATTATGCCGGAGCCAGGCATAGCTCAGAGTGTTTGTACATTTTTGTCCTTGAACACTACAAAGTTTCACAAAACTTTGCGCAGCTACACCAAGTCCCATCATTCAAATGAAGATATGTCTGGCTCCGGATTATAATAAGAGCTAGACGCGTAGACACTAGTCTATGCGTTTATCTGACGCTCTTTTTAACAAAGATTTTTTTTTCTTTAGTAATTATATGTTCCAATATGAAGCTGCGACTTCTGTTTAGTATCCGACGCCCATCTATACATCTATATATACATATAAATAAAATTGATATGTCTGTTTGTACCATCAAACGAAAAGTGTATGTATGATACCAATTACAGAAACAGAAATGAAAAAAATATTGTTTGTCTGTTTATCTGGTTGTTGGTCTATCAGTTAGTTTGTTACGGGTAATCAATAGCTCAACGGTATAAAATATAGACTTAAATCCTCCATTTTACAAACCCACCATTTGTCTTCACCCACTATTTTTTAATAATATAATACTGTTAATATATTAAATTTAAATATTTTCAATATGTCATTTTTATTAATAACTAGCGGACTCGGCAGACGTTGTCTTGTTATTTCATATACAGATGTCCATGGGCGTCAGTAGCCACTTTGGTGCCTGCTGCCTGCTCGTTTGCCCATTGTAACATAAAAAAAAAAGTTGTTGTAAGCCCAAGTAAAGTAACAGTCACTTTTTAGTGTATTATTGTATGCAATAATGTTATCGTCATTATTGAATATATCACTGTATACAGAAATGTGTGATATAATGACGATTTTATAACAAATTACGTGTTAGTAACGCTCTAATGTGAAGTTGAGAATTTGGGGTTACTAGAATTTACGTGGGAGGTATCGATATATCAGCAGAATTTTAATTAAGGATACTCCATGGTACTGTTTCTAAAACCTCTCATACTGAAGCAAACGCAAAAATGAAACCCAAATATTCATATTATATAAAGCACACAGTCGCAGGTAAATTATTCCGCAGCACCCTTCATTTCCCGCTCGGAAAAAGGATGAGACGGAATTAAGGCAGTTTCGCAAGGGATTTTTTGCCCCAACGTTGTGCACGTTGGGGCAAAAAATCCCCTGGAGCCTGTAATTGGCGTACAGAATCCTGAACATCGGGGCAAGAATATTTAAAGCTAGTGCATATTTGAGGGATAAATTGACGCTGGATCCCGGCACAAAGCAAATTGCACCTTTGATATTTTGGATGCGATTTTAGTTTTCTCTTTAGGTGTTGCATAACAGTGCACCATAGGACAACTTAGTAATTTTTCAATATTGATTAACAATTTTAGGACACAATATGGCTTTAATTATGAGTTCTAGGGACAAAGAGGGTAACAGTTCACGTGTTTATGTAACCACAGACATTTACCATTCGAAGGTTTTCAGATGAGTTGTTAGTCATTAGAAAATTTGTACACTTTGCCTTAAAGGTCCCTAGGTCGTAATGGCTTGAAGATATTGGAGGTCCCAAGTGGTGGAATACCTATGTCGATTTTAGGATAACGAGGTGATGTGAAATCTCTTAATTTGACGGATGTCCTGTGTAGAAATTTAGTAGCCTGTATTATTCGAAACAGACTTATCATAAATACGGCAACAGACACAGATACATCCAGGATATATACGCTGTAGGCGATTTCCAAATCATTGGTAGATTTTGTACACCAACCGCCACCACCAACAGCCAACACCAACAACCAACACCAGTGAGCCAATCAAAGCCTTACCTCTCTAAGTACTCCATCCAACTGCGACGTATACTCAAACTGGAACTTCGGAAGAGTCACATCCACGAGGTGCTCACGCAGGTAGTACAGTTCCGATCTCAAGTCCGCCAGCTCGTTGAAGACGTACGAGAGTCCGGTCAGAGAATTCGGCACCACTATGTACATGGCGTTCTTGTTGCCCTAAAAAGAGACAATAATTGTTTTCTTTTTCTAATAGGCAAACGAGCAAAGGGATCAACCGAGATCAGGTGGTCAGCGTCGCCCTTGGACACCTGCTGCACCAGAGGAGCTTGTAGTGCGTTGCCGGCTACTCAGGAATTTAACTAAATTGCCTCCCTGGGGAACACCCAGGAGGCAATTGTGTAAAAACCACACATTTTGCTTTACTTTTTTAGGGGCATACAAGCAAGCGGTTCATATACATACAATCTCGAAAACTGCGGATAGTAGACATCCGCTAAGTAAAGGTTTTTCGATAGGGCCAGACTAAGGAGGACTAAGGGGGTCTCGCAATTTTACGCGGGTAAAGTCGCGGGAAACGACTAATCTTAAGACGAAATCGTAGTTCTATCTAATATCATTAAAGCAAAAGGATGGAAGTTATAATTTACTAATACTGCCCATAGACAACTGTAATGCTCTACAGAGTATGCTTCTTACCAAATAGCCCATTCTTAATATTTTGGCATTAAACTTGGTCGATTCAGCGTAGTAGAACTTTTCCTTAATGGTCATGAAAGGTACTTCTTTCTTCTCAGTGGGTGAGGTGTAGAAGTTGTCTTGTCTTGTATCGTTCGGATTGAACTGGTGCTGCCAGGTGCCCTTGAAGAAGATCGTGTTCAACACCAGGGCCGAAACTCCGGCGACATCTCCTAAAAATTAAGGAAAGAAACTATATAAAATTAAGAAAGAAAGACTTTAAGACCTTTCTTCTTTTCTTCCTTTCATATAGAATTACATTTCATACAGTTCTTAATACGTTAATGAAAATATTTGTTCCAATCAGCCGTTCCCTCGTGGACCCCTATTTTAGTTTCAATAATTCGTACTCATGGAAATGATTATTTTCAAAGTTTTAATTTAATTTAAAATGATAAAATAAAATAATCGCGCAAATATCAGAATCGTTATATACTTCTCTCCATTCGGGAGTCACAACAGAAGTGAAAACGAATCGTCAGAGGTGTCGGTAACGGTGACGTTAAAGTAAAGCGTTCGGTGACGAAGACGCGAATTCATTGGTTTTTTCGTCATCTCAAAAATGGCCAACGCACCTAAAGAAATTCTCACTTCAAAAACACACTCCAGACTTCTTTATGTTACCTTAACAACACCTTGAGCTGTCCAATCACTTCCCACTCCGCTGGGAGTGCGTTTCAAGTCAGTGCACTGGCAACACTGCCTGTTGTTGACACAGAATATTCCATTGTCCGCACTGTGCTGGCAACACTCGGGCGTGACGTGTCCATGCTCTGTGGCACCGTGGGCGTACTGCAGGATGTCTGCTAGCAATGTTGGAGGAAGAGGGCCAGGGTTCGACAGATGCATCACGAGCGATTGCAGCCATATTTCTATCACTTCAAAGGGCGGTCTGAAAATGATTTATCTGATTGGCGACACTGATTTATGCATACAAGTCTAACTGATAAAAACATCTGTGACTGACATAAGAGGTTTATTACATTACGTTGACAAAGTCGCGGGAATCGTTTGGTAAGTAATGTAAACTAGAAATCTCCGGCTGGTCAAAATTCGTCCACAAATGTTTAGATTTGTGTACTATATGCATATTTAAAGGTATTTCTTTACAAAACGACATCGTTATATTTGGAAATTAATATATATACGGTCGACAGGGCTTTGAACCAATTTTATAGTAAAATGTATATATGTGTGTGTAAATCGTTTGGAATCAATAAAAAATAAAAGTGCGTTACGTTTTATTTTAATAATTTAATGTATTATTAATATAGCATATTTTATAAAAATTTTAGTGTTCGTACACCATCCTCCATATAAAATATAATTGTGCCAAATTTCACACTCCTCCGTACGCGCAATTTTCATAGAATGTTACCGAAATTTTCCAATTCACGTATGTATATAAAGATGAAAATAACAAGAAATATTAAAAAAAAATTAAATATTACAGCATCCTGATCCGCTAACCCCCTAAAAGTAAGTAAGCCCGGGCTAGTGCCATTGTAAGTAAAAGTATAGATTAGAACAGTTGCATACCTCGCGTCGGGGTCCAGATGACAAGCGAGGGGTCCACGATTATTGTGAACGACTGGTTTTAAGCGACCTTGGCTTATATATCATAATTGAATCTTTTGGTCCCGTACCCCCTTCTACTATAAAAAAATGCATATTTTTTATGATTCTAAGTGTGTTATTGAAACAAATCATTCACTCAGCAAGCACAATTAAGTCTTAAACTAACGGTTTAAGAATTCGCACTTGATAATCGCTAATTGCTTCTTCGACCGGTTTTCAGTAAAACGTCAGAATTCGTTTAAGTCTCTAATAAATAACGTTTCCAACTGATTATTTTTTTGACTCCCTCCGTTTAATAACACAATTATTTAGAAACTACCGTCTGACATTTAAATAAAACCTAAGGATCAGCGCAGACGGACGTACGTGCGACTAATTTAGTTTAATATAAACAAGTAAATGGGCAGGCTATTCACGTGATTGATAATCGACGCCCACTAGCTGTCCTATTAGATGGACATTTGCTTCACTTAATCCATACTCTCTCGCATAAGGACCCTTCATTAGACAGTCTAGAGTAACGATGCCTTCCCCGATTCCTAGTTTGACTAATATTTTATCACCAATTTATTAAATTATTAAAAAATAATAATATTATACTTCGTTCTTAAGTGCTTATAAAAAAGGTCAATATGAATAAACGATTTTGACTTTGAAGCAAAATGATAGATATTATCGCCAGAAACTGCCTTCTAAACCAACATGTTCTTCAGATAGGTGCAACAACATCCCACCATACAGAGGATAAATGGAGAAATCAAAAACACCAAATCACATCATGATTGGACTACATTGAGGTGGCTGCAACTAGGACCAAAATCCTCGGGACACCGAGTTGCTTTTGGTCTCTGTAAGACGCCGTCAAGTGCCCACATCGAATTCTCGACTTCTGGCAGGAGCTTGGCTGCTTGGAATAACTGATCAGTCACAACCTCGCGCCCAATAACCGCCAATCTGCGACTAATTGTGGAAACCCGCCCACGGAAAACCAGAAGAAGGAAGTGCCCTAAATCGCATCGGTTCGGACACACCAAAGATGTCAACTCGCGCAACAAAGATGTTGTACTAATTCATCATCCAAATCGCACAGTTGTAAATATAAACGACACTCTATATATATATATATAATATATATATATATATATATAGATTGTCGTTTGCTAATATACATATTTAAGCATAACAAAAGATAATGCTTAATACTTTAACATTTAAAACTCGGTTCGTAATATTTTTCCCAAACACTCAATGGGGCGCGCTGGTGGCGGCGCGCGGCTGGGACACGGAGGCCGCGCACTGGGACTTCGTCACCATCGCGCTGTGCTCGCTCGTCGCCTCGCTGCGCCTCTCCGCCCCCAACTGGGCCTCCCCCAAGGTGCGTCGCGTCTTGTCGCTAGAGATCGTTCAAATTATTTATCTTATAGTCCGGAGCAAGGTGCATCTTAGCACTAACCTTTTGCGCGTTTAATGGATACTTATTTTAAGAGGTGTTACGAAGAGAACTAAAGAGTCTATTAAAGAGCTAAGGTCTACTAGTGTGCTTCCAAAAAAACATGGAACGCTGTGAAAAAAATATAATAAAAAAAGAAGAATCATGGTATTAGTGAATTAATTACAAAAGAAAATTACATAGCGTCTACCCAATAGAAAGCGACGGTGATGGCGCGATTGGCTCGCAGGTGGCGCTTTCGGCGCACGCGACGGCGACGCTGTTGGCGCGCGTGCAGGACGCGGCGAGCGGCGCGCACCGCGCGGCGCTGCGGCGCGAGCTGCCCGCGCACGTGCTGGCGCTGCCCGCCGAGTGGGCCGACGTGTTCGCGCCCGACGTCGCGCGCAACCTGCTCGCGCTGCTGCCCGCCGTGCTGCGTGAGTGCCCGCCGAGTGCACTTATCGTCGTATTACAGGGACGGCCCCGACCCGGTAGCTCGCGGGACGCTCGCGTTCTGCGGCTACTCGTGTCCGGGTGCCCGGTAGAAGTGCCCTCGCTAGATCTGATGAAGCGTCTCCGGCCAGGCTCGTGCGACGAGCCGCTGACGGCGAGCGGCGCGGCCACCGTCGACAGCCTCGTGCGCGCCTCGCGCTGCGTGCGCTGGGAGCGGCTGCCGGTCGCCGACGTGTACGACGCGGCGGCGGCGGCCGTGCGCGCGCTGCGCCGGCCCGCGCACTACGCCTACAAGTACCTCGCCTTCCACACGCTCCGGCTGCTCGCCGAGCCGCTGGTGCTGGAGGACGGTGAGCGCCCGAGTCCGATTTCTTCTATTTTAGGGGCAATTAATTTTATTACTACAATTATTAATATACGAATTAATAACATATCATATGATCGAGTTAAATTAATGCAATCTGTAATGTTCTCTATTTGGAATGCAATTATGTATACAAATTATTCTGAAACTTTACATGGGTTCCTTCCTGTGTAACGAGATGGACCCGACACCCGCACGGTGAAACCATGGACGCTAAGAAATTCCAATGAATAAAACGGAGTAAATAATGCTGACTGCCAGCCTTCGCTAGCTAAGAAGATGAATCTTAATAATTTCGTATTGTAATATCGGAGCCAGACATAGCACAAAGTGTTTGTACATTTTTGACCTTGAAGTCTACAAAGTACTACAAAAATTGTAAAGTGACACAAAGTCCCCAGCCACACTACATGATCATTCAAATGTAGCTTCATTTGTCTGGCTCCGGCATAAGTAAAAAATAAAAAGCAGAATTGACTTAAAAAAATTGTCTTTGAATTTGTCTTTATCTAATATTTATACTATATGTTTGTACTAACATAGTAAGTAAGTAATAATGCAAACATTATAGCAACAATTATATGGATAATTTGTCTGTAATAAAGGACTTTTATGTTATTATTCAAATTAAATATTAACATTATTTATTTTTTAAGATTTTTCCTAAAAGAATTCGGTTAAATGCAGTATACTATAACCGTCGTCATTTTGGACCGGTAAAGTAGGGCTTTAAAATGCTTTCGTCCGCAAGGCGGTTTACCCACGCGAGTCGCGGTCTCATTACTTCTCGTTGCAATCACAATGTCAAATAAATGCGAATGCGACTCGTAAATTTTGTGGCTTTTATGTTCTACTGGCTGATAAATAAAAAATAAATAAGTTTTATTTTTATTTTTACTAGCTAATACCGACGACTTAGTTCCGTGAATTCCGTGATTTTGTTATTTGTTGAGGGTTTTCATTTGTTGTTGCATAACCGTAATCATCTTCATAAAAGTAGAGTAGCCTATGTTATTCCTTTTAAAACCTATTAGTAAAGGTCCCTTCAAAATCAATTTAGCCCTTTTGGAAATTACCCGTAACAAAATTTATTATTTACATTAATGATTTACCTCTACAAATCTCACCACACAAAATAGTTTTATTCGCCGACGACAGTAATTTAATTTTTACAAATAAAAATTTAAATGATCTCACAAATGACGTTAATGAAACCCTGAATTTATTAATTAACTGGTTGAATTGAAGGTCTTTTTATAAACATAATATCAATCCTTGACTAAAAATTATTTTTAAACCTCTAAGTGATAAGAGTGGCATAAGCGGACAAAGTTGTGGGGTACAGCTATAGTATTATAATGTTAAAATTGAATGTTTCAGAATGCTCTATAAGGAAACAGTGCATCAATAAAAATACAATCTCTTTTAAAGAGCAGTTTTCCGTATTGAGATAATACTGTAGAATCATGAAAAAGTACATTTCATGCCTCTTTATAACACTTAGTTATAAACATGATCTTAGTAATTAAAGATCAACCCATGTTAATCCTGGTGGTGTTTGAAAAAGATAAGATAGCTAGGTGATGGATTAAGTTAACCTGAAGAATGCAAGATATGCAGGAAAACCTTAGTTGTTTCCTATGAGTTAACTAATAGTATGTGTATCTTTAAATTTAAAACTACAAATAAAAAAATACAAAAACTTTTTATTGCAAAAATGAAAGAGTAAACTTCCAATTTATATTCTCAAAAAAAAAAAACAAGCAAAAACAGCCATTAATTTCTTTATAATTAAAAAAAAACTACAAAAGGTTTTTAAATTTTCTAGTAATAACTTATCTCTCTAAAACTCACAAAATAACAACTAGTCTCCTCTAGCATTCTGTTTATTAGCACATATTTGATTTAAAATTTGAAAGATTTTAAACATACAAAAAGTTTATTATTTTTGATTAGCTCTCTTGTAAGAGATTTTGATTTATGGTAGTCGTGAATTTCAGGAGCCATATATTAGATTTGTATATAACACCAGGTGGACTGACTATCTAGTCCAGGGTGCAAGATGTCTCTGGTTACAAGCGGCACAACATCGCCATTTGTGGAGATAGGAGGCCAATTTTCAGCAGTGGACATCCCCAGGCTGATATGATAATGATGCTATTAGATTTATTAAAGTGATGTCACTTTAGTTTTTTATTGTCATGATATTCATCATGGCCAATGGCAAAAAGTGCTATTTTACCCAGGTAGAGCATAAATAGCATAAAGAGAATAAGTAACTAAATTTAATTTATGAATATAAACGACGCATTTTGAGGAAATATCGTCTGGTTAGTATAAAACAGGTATTTTTGACAGTTAACAGTTACTGTTGAGTTCATTGTATCAATAGCTGGTAATGAACTGCAATAGTAAAAAAAACAAACAAGGGCTATTGTTCGTAATTAACGGAATGAATAGCAAGCAAAAATAAGTCCTTTAACTTATTGACGTGCAAACGACATTCGACCTCAGTTAGCGTGGCACACCAATTTCTTAGTCGACTATACATAATAAAGACAGTATTTAAGGTTTGCTTTTTAAAAATATTTGATGCTATTGTTATGAATCAATATCTATACGCTATACTAAAATATGAAGCTGAATAGTTTGTTTCTTGGTTTATCAGCTTGAACATGTTAATGTCAAGAACAACTGGGATGATATAGGCTATCTTCCTCTTCTTCCCTATAATCTTGATTCTAGACAATAACAATGTCATAAATTAGCACAAATTATAGTTCAAAACGACAGTAGTCAAATTGACCTTTATTCAAATTTATAAAGTTTAAATTTAATCAATACTAATATATAAAGCTCAAGAGTTTTTATGTTTGTTTATTTGTTTGTTTGAACGCGCTAATCTCAGGAATTACTGGTCCGATTTGAAAAATTCTTTCAGTGTTAGATACCCCATTTATCGAGGAAGGCTATAGACTATATGTCATCAGGCTAAAATTGAATCTATTTTTTTTTTGCCTAATTCTAGTCGGATGAAGTCGTAGGCACTACTAGCCTATAACGTCTTTTAATGAGCCATCGTGTGGAGGCGTTGGGAAGGCAAACTTTGTGTTAGCATTGTTAGTCAGGAATTTTGCAAGACGGCCTAAACAGGGTTTGATTCTTGGAATAGTTTCATAGTTCAGGCGTCATTTGTTAACTAGTCGGGGAAATACTTTGTTGTATGAACATAGCTCAGTTGAAGATAGTTAAGTTATTTCGGCCCAGGAATCTTAATAGTTTGTTTAAACATTGTTTTTAATTTATGTATCCTTGACGGCAAAACGTACCTATATTATGATTTAGTCCAAAAAGCAAGTATCAGTCTGTTTTTATCTTCTTCCTAGCGTTATCCCGGTCTAGTAGTACCAGGGTCCGCTTAGATTGCAAAGGAAGAAGGAAGTATCAGTCAATGATAATTAATTACTTTTTACTACTTAATAGAAGTCTTCTTCTTCTTCAGACTCGAGGCGGGAATCGAACCCACGACCCCCAGAGCGGAAGGCAGCGTCACTGCCCACTGCGCCAACGGGCCAGTTCTGTCCCTTACTTATCAAATGTCTCAAGTGGCCAAATACAATACCATAAAGAAATACTTTTCTTTACACACACACATGCACGCACATAAACACACATGTATATGTGATCATTTGGTCTACCAAAAATTGAATCTATTTTTTCTATCTAATTTTGCGTGGATAAAGTCGCGAACACAGTATATCAATAAAATTGGAGAAGAAATATATGGCTCATCTATTTTAATAAAACAAAAAATTAGTTTTAATATATCCTAACGAAGTATAAAGGTTTTGTAATTACCCTGTGCGCTGTGTACATATTAGTGATAACTTCTGTTGCATTAGCTCCAGAATTATCAGCGAGAGCTCGTGGAATGCTTTCAAGCGCTACAGCAAATTTCCGGACTGCATACTGTTCCAAACCTGGCAATGTATCAGCATATTGCAAGAGCTCTCTGGCTAACTCTATTTCAGTTGCCCCAGCACCAGCAACAAACCTAGACAAAATGAGGGAAAAAAGTTTATATACAATCAATTTTGTTTTATTAACAAAAATTTATATTAATTAATAAAGAAGTTTTGATGAGGACGTTGTAGCAGTTGCCAGCATTTGGGTAGATCGCTAGGTTAAGTAGCTCTTAACGCGGCCGGGTGACAGATGGGTGACCAATTTTAACACTTGTTTTCAAATATCTGACTTCCTCCGTGTTTTAGAAGCCATGTTAAACAGTGGGTAGTGGTAGTGGGATAGTGGAGGTTCCAGGGATGATTACAGATGGCAGTTGGTTATCTTAACTCTCCTCAGTCACATCCTCTGCATTGTGATAACAATCAAAAGAAGAATATGTGTGAAATCATTTCAATTTATAATATATATAATTCTTACTTCCTCAATATTAATAATTGAAAACTTGTTGGCATGTACAGTATATAAATGCATCCATATAATTTTTTTATATTTTAGAAAAGCTAATTTTACCTTCCATCCTTGGCAATTCCTTTGAATGTGTTGACACCATCATCTATAGCTCTTTCAATGTCATCCATGTAGTTATCTGTAGATCCTCTAATAACAACAGTTGCAATGCGAGACTCTTTGCTCTCCATGGAGGTTAGGTTAGGTTAGGTTAGGTTAGGTTAGGTTAGGTTAGGTTAGGTTAGGTTAGGTTAGGTTAGGTTAGGTTAGATGAATACATCAATTTTTTCTTCTACTTTGGAGCTAAGAATAAAAATTGAGTATCTACTATACTACTATCTATTTTATATTGTGGAAATAATTTATATAAAAATATGTACATGGGCCAATTTTTACTCCATTTAAGATCCTAATTTACAAAGCTTTAGAAATTTAGGGCCCTAATAGATCAACGGTGTCAAAGGCGAGTTGTTAATGATAAGGTACCCGCTTTCATTCTCGAATAGGTTATTATAAATCGTAGCAATAAGCTTTATTCCAACCAATAGTTGAGAGGGCTAGCGCGAATATGAGCATAATATAACATTCTTTTCTAACGTTCTCACCGTTTAACCTTACGATTTTTTAATTAATAATAGATTAGATCTTTACCCATTTTTTAAAGTTATGACAGGATTTAAAAACTCGGAGCAGCCTACTAAATGTTTTTGTAAAAAGTATTTATTTTATTTTTTACTAAAACTAACTATTTTTATTTTATTATTATAAAAAATTAGTTGCTACAGGACAATTATAGTTAGCTATACATGCATTTTAAGCCTGCCATCCCCTAGAAAATGCTCTATTATAAAGATATCCTATCATAAAAAATATCACCCGTAAAATGACTTTTCTACGCGGCGGACTTTATCTGAACTAACTGGGGGCTTTTCCCAGAACGATAAAGGTTCGTTACACTACATAACGTCTGCCTCTCCACGAGAAACAAGGAAAATATATTCACTTTTCAAAGCCTAGGTATTAGACAGATTTCTGTTACTTACCCCCTTTGTATTATAATATTTGGTAGTTGTGACCACCATGTAAAGGTGATTTTACTAATAATATGTGTAGCCTTCATAGTTCTAGTTAAAAATGTGCTAACTCTAAAATATCATACAGAGACAGATTGGATCCTTTGCAACGTAAACGTATATCAAAGAATTTTCGCATGTGATTTTATAAATCCGTCCTAGCTTCGAAACAAGTAACTTCTAAAAAATAAGACAAAAACATAATCTCAATAAAAAATATCTTAATACTAGTTAGTACGGAACACGACACTTGCAAATATGTAATAACTGAAATCTTTCATATCAACCGTCGAAGCTTTGAAAGAAGCAACTTTGAAAGCTGCAGCATCTACGCGCCTTGAGTTCACTACGTGTCTTGCATCGAACGTATTTGTTGAATAACTTCAAAAGTTGTTGTCTGATTTCGTTGAGAATAATGTTCCTAATGAGTTTTTAGGATGTTCTATCAACATGGAAAATTTCAAGTCTCTACGTATAAGTTTGGAAATACTAGGGGGGACAATCTTACGGACAGACAGACGGACGGACGGACAGAGCGAAATTATAAGAGTTTCTTGTAGTACTACGGAACCCTAAAAACCAGTACAGATAATTTAGAATTCAGCTCCGATCTTATTGTGAAGGAAACGTGAGGCAATCCGATGACGCCAGACGAAATTGATGTTTACGCTGAATTTCAAATACCTCTTGTGATAGAAATTCAATAACATCACTCTGTAAATTATCAACTTCTTTCCAGTAGGTTCTTTAGGTTTATTAACGCTCGAATGTCTGAGATATTTTCATCTCTTCGATATTATTGAATTCCACTTGGGCCAAGTCACGGGTAACAGCTAGTTCATAATATATTGAAGTATTGAAAAGCATACGAACATCATTATGTACCTTCATATTCTACCTAGGCGTTACCCCGGTCTAGTACCAGGGTCGGCTTAAATTGCAGTGGATGTGACTATGGGGCGAGTTAGGAAGACCGACTGCCGTATGACGTCGTCCCCGGAACCCTCACAATCTACAAAACATGAACATGTGTATACAATAATTAAATTATGAAGGCAACTTGTTTTATAAGCATGAATCACACAAACTTAAGCGGTACTACGTGTGGGTTTTTGGTAATCAAAAAAGTTTAATGGTCAATAAGTTTTGTCAACAATTTTTTATAATTTACAAAACTTTATTTTCTGCTTTATTGATAAACACCATGTTCTTAATTCGTTTGACAATTACGTAGTCTATTCATTTGGAGTTATGGAATGGATGGATGGAAAATGGATGAAAAGAGCTGTTGATTTGTTGAACGAAACTAAAAAATGAAAAGCTTTAGAAAAGCAACAAATCTACAGTTAAAACTATAGATTTTCTTCCAGTGGTTAGGTTAGGTTAGCTGACAGTAGAGAGTTAGCTGTAGTAAAATTATATAAAAGGAGGAAAAGTTCAATTTGTAACAGCACGTAATATATCATAAGTGTAACTTGCACGTGCGTTATATTTTATAAGATCATTACGTGCTGTTTATCGAGTACACATTGACAGGTCGTAAGGTTAATATCATAATGAATAATAATCATTTAAACCACAATGTCGAATCTTTATATACTACTATCACGAACGGTATGGCGTATTTTCATTTATTCAGCCATTATATTCTATGGGGAACCCTAAAAACGGAAATGCCGATCATTATTTAAGTCTAGTCATGCCTCTTCGAAATCGCGTAAAGCTAATAAATTGAATGGACAACCAAGTGACACTTTTTATTCTCTGAACAATTACACGTAACGACACGATTTTTGGAACGTTTCCCAAATGTCGTGGCGATCGATCGATCGAATCGTATCGAGTCGATTGGAACATTTGCAAAATTCGTGTGGTGTTATCAAAATTGCGACGTGAAAGTACGTATAACGTATTTTTATAGCTTAATGACATTATATTAATAACTAGCTGTTACCGCGGCTTTGTTCGCGTAAAATTAGGTAATAAAAAATAGCTTCAATTTTAGTGGAATAGCTTTCCTCAATAAAAGGGCTATCTAAGTTTGAAGGAAATTTTCAAATCGGACCAGTAGTTCCCGAGGTTAGCGCGTTCAATCATACACACAACAAAATCAAAATATGTTGCTTAGCTTATCTCGAGATCAGCTGAACCGATTTCGCTAATTCTTTTTTTATAATATTCCTTGAAGTACGAGGAGGGTTCGTACGGAGAGACAATTTAAAAATTGCCTGAAAAAGTCTAAAAACAACACTTTTCTATACTCCTATGCAAAAGATTCGTAGTTATTCTTAAAAGTCAATTTCAACTTTAATAGCATAACATAAAGTTCAAGTGTTACTGGCGAGATTGAAGGAAGACAAAGCCATTGAGTGACATTAGTATCGTATAAATACTGATGTCAATATTTATAAAATGAGAACATTAATCAAACACGAAGTGTCTTTTGTAAAATGTCAATTGAAATATAATCGTCTCTCGGGAACGGAGATGGAATCGGGAACGGAAATGGGGATAATAGAAGCAAATAGTAAGTAGCCCAACGTTCGGGCAGGGTCCGCAAGTTTCTCAAAATACTTATCCTCTTCCAAGCGTTATCCCGCTTAAGTAACAGGGTCCGCTTAGATTGTAGAGAATGCTGCAGTGGGGCGAGTTAAGATAACCGATTGCCATCTGACGTCATCCTCGGAACCCCCATCTGTCAACTGGCAATTGTGACGATTATGTAATTAAAGGAATTAGTAAAGGAAAATAAGAATTATTGAATAGATATCTGAAAGATAAATCGTTGTGTGGGGGAGTCCAGCCAGTGTTATTTAGCGTAAACATATTCTAGTTGTATAATATTCTAAGAGAAATGTTAACAGAGAAGGAAAAAAGAAACAGTCAAGAAGAGAAGGAAACAGGGCAGTGCCTAGGACTTATGACCCAAGTATAAGTTTGAGGGATTCCTCTAAGTAATCCTTCTCTTTAAGTTTGAAGTAAGTATTCGTGTGCACATGCACATGAACACTTTCTTCCACTGCCCGTGTTACCTTCCCTGACGAACAGTTCAGATCTGATCCTATCCTATAGTGATATCCTTCTTTTAGTCTTCGTAAGGTGATAGCGATCAATCTTATTTCTTCGAACGTCTCTAAGGTTGCTAATAGTTGACGCTTTACTAAATTACATGCTCTTAAATAATATATAATTGAAAAAAAAAATGTAGATTTATATTTGCGTATTTATATATTTATTTATTGTTTTTGCATCAACCCATGATGGTTTCCAAAAATCCTGTCTGACCTGGGGTTACCTGTAAGAGATCGCTTTAAGCGATAAGGCCGCTCTTGTGCACTTTATACATCTGTTTTATTTTTTTTAATTGTATTCTTACTCTTTTCTGTGTGTGCAATAAAGTATAAATAAATATTTTTTTTTTACAAATTGAAAATCACCAACAATTATACAAGACACAAAAAATGAATCTGTTGGCTTCTGTTTTTCTGTTAAAGAATTACAGACAAAATTTTACTGCTTTGTAGAACATAATATGTATAAGTGTTCACTTGAAAGAGGAGCTGAAAAAGTGTTTGTTAACCTCGTTATGACTTCCCACTCGTATGCGACTCTTATATCTTTTCGAACAAGCTAATAATTGCGTGGGACTGTGAACTCTTTGAAGTAATTTTGAACTTCTATATAAATAGAATAAATAAATAAATATATACAGGACTATATGACACGCGGACGTCTATCCTAAGGTAGACCCTAATGCCTGTGTTATAGGTAACAGACGCCTGTTTATGTTAATCGTTTTTAAAGATATCTAGTTTTTTTAGAAAAAAATTTAATTTTAAATTTAATTTTATAAAATTTATTTAGACGTGACAGCATTGCCGCCACTTCACGCCGATCTCATGTGAGAAAGAGGTACTGGTACCCGGACGCGCCGGACCGATTCGGCTACAAGCATGACGCTACCTCTAATTTGTTGTAATTCTAATTGTAATGTTGAAATAAAGTTATGAAAATTCGCCTGGATTTAGTCCTGCCGTGAATCCCTCATTAAATATACAGCTGGGAGGCATCCATTCCACGAGATTTTTCAGCTTTTGAATATAAAAATCTAAAAATAGCCCCTTTCAAATTCGCTGCCGGCCGCTCTTCACATAAAAAGTGGCAATTTTTGGAGATTGTTTCTGAAGCGTTCTTTGCAATTTTAAGGAAATGAAACTAATAAAGAGAGGGGAATGGCTTCGACTCTTAAAATTTCTTTATTAAATAGGATATTCTTTTATTTCAGCATGATTTGTTCCATAAACATAAAATTTAAGTGTCTGGTTGTTATTACTAAATGAATGCTTATTATTGCACGATATTTTGAATACTTTTGTGCCCATCAGTTCGTAATCATCCCTTGAACATTTTCACTAAGATCTGGACGGGCAAGCAAATAGCCGAGGCATTTGGTAAAGCCGTTTTTGACCTCATTCTAATGCCTCATGCAGAGTTAACATGACCGACTGCCAACTGACGTCATCCCCGGAATCCCCACAATATCTACAATCTTACGACTAATATTCCGCAGTATCATCACTCGGAACCCACTGTTTTACATCCCTTCCGAACACGGAAGAGGTCAGATATTTAAAAACTTATTTAAGCCGGTCGTGGTAAGACCTACTTAATTTAACGATCTGCTCAATAAGCTACGACCTCCTCTATAGCTCTGGTATATGATAAAAAGCAACAGGAAATTAATTAGTGTTTGATCTTTTTCGCAACAGTATATTGAAGTAAGAACGCTTTATCCGATTATCCTTTGACCGTTCGAGCGAATGCTTCAGATAAAGAAGGAAGCGAGCTCTTTATTGTAATTAAAGTTGTTG
The DNA here is from genome assembly GCA_024363005.1 of Charaxes varanes. Classification (NCBI taxonomy): domain Eukaryota; kingdom Metazoa; phylum Arthropoda; class Insecta; order Lepidoptera; family Nymphalidae; genus Charaxes; species Charaxes varanes. Next base: position 305,703 of record JANCMC010003429.1, read on the forward strand.
GTGCACTTGAGAGTGGTGTTAACATCGACCGAGAGCACTTAGACGGAACTAAACAACATCTATCCCACAGTATCCTCGTTCAGGCACTTTGGAATTCTTTTATTGTGGTACTTTGCGTTGCTTGAGCTACTAAAGACGGTGTTCGCAACTGCTGTTCCGGTTGCAACCAGAGCAACTTAACTTAGTGATCGACTCAAATGCCAACCACTGATTAGGCCACGACCTCCTCAAAAAAATAATAATAATTTTTCGGCTATACTTATCATACAAATAAGAGAATAAGTGACAGTGAAATAGGTAGGTCTGCCTATTCTCAGACAGAACTAAATTGTGAAGGGAAAATAGGCCATAATCGTGCGTCATAGTATGTCCATGAGTTTCGTACATAATTAGTTAACTTTCTCTTAAACTCACGTAATAGTTAATTGATATTTACATTTCATGTATTTTTTTTTCGTCATACATGATCATCAAACATCAGGTCCCCGTTTATCGTGTCTCAACAGTCAACCTGTATAATACATACATATAGATAATACACACAGACTTCAGGAGGGATCGAACCCACAACCCACGGTGCGGAACGCAGGGACAATGCCAACTACGCCAACGTGTTATCAGCATACATATCTTAATTAAACATACATAAGGATAGAGTTAAAAAAACTTTTTTCATGTTTTTTTGTTTGTTATTCTTTTTGTATCTTATAATCCGCTATGTCATTATTTCAAGGCTTTATGTGTTTTTTATATTATTTTAATACTGGCACAAAATAATGATGTATTTAAACGAAACAAGAAAAGATTAACTGACAATTTGTAAGAAAGATTATATAAATAAAATTAAATTGATATAATAATATTAATATTATTATATCTGTTTAATGATTCCGTTCAATTTCAAGGGCTTAAATTAACAATAGGCTAAAATTAACTTAGCCTATTGTCAATTCTCCACAATACTAATACCAATCTAGACATTCGAGTTTGGTTTTATTCGCATTCGGCTAAAAATTGGTAGGGTTTGTGGAAACATTATAAGTGAAATCTAAAAAGCCTTCACCGATTCGAGACTTCGAAACAAAGTCATTGGAGATCAAAGATCGCAAAATCGATTTTTCACGATATTCAGCCAAACGGTAAAATTCATCCAAAAGTCATCCAAGTAAGAATTGTAAATCGCATAATCTAAATTTAAAAAAAGGTAGAATCGTATCAGCGTTAACTATCCCATAAATTAAAAAAAAAACGGCAGTCGAGTTTAAGTGCTCATGGAAGAATGATTACATTCTTTTCAAAAATCCGCTAATACCATGATGTAGCCGGTATAAGAACCAACCTTGACCTTCAAGGTATGTTATAAAAAACAATGAACTGAGTACATTACTGATTTCTGATAGCCCATCTGTCACCCGGTCGCAGCAAGAGCAACTTAAGATCGACTCAAATGCCGACCACTGATTAGGCCACGACCGCTATATATATATTTATATAAAGGTCATCGAACACGAAATCTTGAAAGCCGCGGGACGTTTAGCAAGGAGGTAGTTTATGGTTAGCGGGCATCCTCTATTAATGTTTTTTTTGACAGGGATAGATTAAAGAGGTCTAGAGTCTCTCGCATGTTTACGCGGACTAAGTCGTGGGTAACAGCAAGTGCATACCTAAAATTGTGAGAAAACTTTAGTAAGCTATTTTAGCCTATACTCAAAATTTTGATATTGTATCAACACTCTTGAATCAGCCTAAGGAAAATTGCCAGCTCAGCGTAAGCTGTTACTGTGGACCACGCTGTAGGCTGAAAATACTTACGCACCAAATATATTTGGATGAAAACATCTCTATTACACAATATACGGTTCCGAATATTCTTATCTTTAGTTTCCACGCCTGATATTTGTTGCCAAAAATAACGTTATTGTTGTTTACTTTAAATAAAGAGCAAAAAGATTCCATAAAATGTTTTTTGAAGACCTTAAAGTGGCTCTTTTTTCTGGTTCATTGCCAAATGTTTTAACATTTTTAACAACCCCACATTTCATTTGTGACTAAGTCCGAGATTTATAAGGCCGACAAAAACGTAAAGTAATTCGGAAAGTTAATTTTTACAATAATAATTAAGTCTATTTTAACTGCAGGTTAATATTGAGAACAGCGTATTCGATTTTAATAGATGTCCTGACTTTTATGTTTTGCTATGCTGTTACGCTTTCCATAGCCTCGTATGTACTTGTACATTTATATATACAATACCAATCGGACCAGTTCTGTAGTCAATATAAAATTTCATCTCGAATATAGTTTCGGCAAATTCTTTTATATAACAACACGAGTCCCGCAGCCGCGTAACGAAGATTGCCTCCTCAGCGTAAACTGTTATTGTGTGCAAAATGTTTCCTCAACAAACACGCTTCGAGCGCAATGTCTCAATTTCAGCTCAGACTACGCTCAAAATTCGCTCGCTACCTTATATTATATCTATGAAAGCTTAAAAGTTGTCCTGTAATAACATATAAATTTTCTACAGGTCGAGCTCCAATTCAAGTTAATAAAATAACAGTTACCCCAATTCGGCAATAAGTATGGCGCTACCTCTAATTGCATGTTGGTTTAGTCTTACTTTATAATATCCAATCAGCGCCATCTATTGTTAATTTACCCAACCGACCGCTGGCCAGATAGTTGTGAATCCCCTGCCCATTTGCCCCTTTTGTTATATAAAAAAATTAAGTAAATGCAAGATAACTTTCTACACATGTACGAATAACGCCTTCTACCAAGGCCCTGCCAGAACCCTTTATAATTAAGCCATGATTATATATAACTTCTCAGATATTTAGCGAATGATATTAACTAAACTTGTTGAATACCAAGAGAAATAGTTTTAGAGGAATTCACTTAATTGATATTCTCAAATCCGTTTAATCCAAACTGTGAGTTGAACTATGCAATGATACAAAACAATGCTACATTAAATTCTTGGCTGGAACTATCATACTAACTGCTATGCGAAGTTTCGTGAAAGCACTTACTATCTGACTAGCTTGAAATCAAACTGATGTTCCTAGATGTGCATATATGTTCATATTATATAATAAAACGTGTAAAAGACATTGTACCGGATACGCATCTCATAGTTCCAGTACATGATTCTAGACTCTCCAGTGGTGAAGTTTTTCGACGACTTTTTCCTGAAATATACAATTCTTTTACCTGAATACTGTATGATATCATTATTACTGTCTGTCCCAATGCAATTTTAAATCGAAAACAAATTTCTTCAATATTTTTACATCAAATCGTATTGTAAATAAATGTACGTAACAGGGGTAGCGCGGCGCTGATCGTTGACTTGTTTTGCGCGTCAACATTTTGTCTAGATGATATACTTGGGAGGGCAATTTGTATAATTTATTTTTTCCCGAAATGCTATTTACCCGGCGTTACGTTGAAACCTTTAAGGTTTATTTTAAATTCAATAATAAATGAGCTCCTTATAACGAATACTTAAATCAACATTAATAAAAGATCATGACATGAAGTACAACGTTGAAAGATATAAATAATAATAATAATTAATATATACAGGACTATATGACACACGGACGCCTGTTCCTAAGGTAGACAACTTAATGCCTGTGTTATAGGTAACAGTCATGTGAGAAAGAGGTACTGGTACCCGGACGCGCCGGCCCAATTCGGCTACAAGCATGGCGCTACCTCTAATTGTTCCCGGTCCAAAAGTGCCCAGTACATTCGCGGCATTGTCACGCTGAATAACGATGGCCATCCTTTGAACCAAGAACGACCCAGAGCCGGAATCACCTACCTCATTTACATATATTTTTCATTAACCGATGCTTATGACTTTCACTACAGCAACTGCTAATAATGTTATGATTAAGTCATATTTACTTAATCTTTATGTAAATAGGAACAGTTTCTTTGCTAAATCCGTGAATGCGCGAATCCGCGAATCTGCGACTTAACAGAATAATTTTTAAGGATTTTTTAATTTTTTTCAAGATTATGAATCTAAATTCATCACTATGGCTTATTTATTTTATATTGGACCTAAGTATGAAAAAAATGACTGACAGATAGACACAAGAGGCAAAATTATTTTCCTCACCAAAAATGCATTAACTGATTATAAATATTTTTAGGAAAATCGCATTCATTATATAGCTTATATAATACCCGCCTCGAGTCTGGGTATATATAAAAATATGTTTTTATATATTTCTAGAAAAAAAATAACAGGCGTCTGTTACCTATAACACAGGCATTAAGTTGTCTACCTTAGTAACAGATGTCCGTGCGTCATATAGTCCTGTATTTATTTATTATACTGAATTCTTTAAAATTTGTTTCAAGCTCATAAAAACAGTGATTTTTTAGGCAAGCAATAAAAACCTGCTATAATAAACCAATAAATCAACGTAAATTCAACAAGTCAATTATTTTCTTCAACGATTTTTCCAACTATTACAACTACAAATTGTAATAAGGTAATAATATTTTATATAAAAAAATATAAAATTTTAGAAACAAATTTATAACTAGTTAGAATTGAAGTCTTAAATATATTTTATTATCAAATTATTTACACGCCGTCTGTGATGTTCCCTTGATGCAATAATAATGCGTGTTAGGGCACATAACGTCTAATTTCTTGGAGGAAAAAACCACGTTACGAAACGTTTCTTCTACGTCTCGAGGGCAAACAGTTCAATAAACTTGAGTTGGAATATGACGCATGTTACCAATTTTGCCAAATTCACATTTGATGGGAGTTTTAAAGCTAACTAACTAAAGCACTTGCAACAAAGGAATTTACAGAGTTTTCTCCAAATTATAATATAATTTATAAATTAATATGAATCACGCAAGAAAATTTTTTCTCTATAATTCGGAATTATAATAAGTTTCATATTTTCGAAAATTTTGTCGATTTTTAAATTTGAATTCCGCGACTTTAAAAATTGTCAGGTATACCGGTAGGTAGGTATGTTTTTTTTGGAACCCTAATTATTTTCCTGAAAATAAAGTCTCCTACGCCTTTAAATATTAGTTACCTACCAGTGGAAATCCCGTTGAAATTAGTCTAGCTATTTCAAACGAAACTAAAACTTTAAGAATTGCAGTTTTGTTGTAACATGTATTTTAAAAGTCTTATTTCGAAGCTACTCCCTTAATTTTTATACGCTTCATATTTTTTGTACAGATTCCCTCTTAAACAAAGGTACTGTTACATATAAAACATCTAAACGCACACAAGCAAGTACACGCATTGTACACCACGAGACACATGCATTTGTTTACAAAACACTTAAGGAAAACTCATGTTATCAGATAAAGCGAAATCGGTAAATTTTCAATATCTCTATAAAGTGCAAAATAACTTCTCACAAAGCCTTCTTATCGTGGCCGTGTTTAGATTACTTGCTTACTCGTTGGCTAGGGTACAGAAAACAGGGAATTTTTCGTCCAGTAGTAAGTACCTTTTCTGAGGGACAGAAAAATAACGCGAGCGAACCCAAACTAGAAAGCAGATTGACCCAAAACTAGCATTATTAACCTATTTACATTTTATTTAGTTTATATGATAAACATATATGCTAATGTGAGCATATTTGGAGTCCTAAAAATAGTAATATATAATACTATAGTGACTAGAAATTTATTTAGATATATTTTTCAAAATTATTCTGTATCTACAATTCGGGGTAGACATGCAGGATTCAGTTAGTTTTTAATTTCCGATTTCCACATGAAAACGCTACAGACGTTTCCTTGTTTAATGAATATGAAATAAAGATCGTGGAAACTTTCGAATCTATATTTTTAAAACACAATTCGTGCACTTATAACAATGCATCAGATACTCAACTAAAACGTTCTCCATACGATGGTTCTTAAATTATCGTCTTCTGTTTATAAACTTAATTCTTTGTTCGAAATCATTTCGGTTCCTTTCGGAGTTATTATACGCACTATATGGATAAATTAAAGTTGAAAGCAAATTAATTTTAAGTCATTAGACTCAAGTAGATACTATTTTATTCGAGAGCTACTGAGCTGTTGAGTGAGCTCAGTAGGTATCTCTTGAGTAGAACAGTAGCGAATAAATTTAATTTTTGAGTAATAACCAACTCACGTGACTTTGGATGGTAGACTACTTAAAAAATAATAATAAAGTCAAGTAAATTACGTGTTTATTAATAGGTAGTAACTAAACATGACAAATGTCGCTTTTTCTCATTATTGATATAGCATTAATGTCTAATACTAGTAACGAGCTAGTTAGCCGTGTAATATAAACAAGTTCAATAACAAATTAAAAAAGGACTTAATTGAAAAGGTAATTATTACGTGCACGTAATTATTACCTTTACGATTATGTATATGAATATGTTTAGTTAATGCATAGAGGTTCCTAATGACAAATAGTAGGTACTTAATACCTATAGCCTTGTAAGACAAGCTATGTGATATCTAAACACTAGATTTATATTGAACCGTAATTCGCTCAAAATTCTCATTGTGACTGACATTGCCGGCCCCAGGTAAATTTAAGGATGGAGCGAGATCCAATTATGGCGCCCCCCTTGCTTGCCCTGTTTATATTTTTGAATATAAAATATATTTAAAATGATCGCATATTAAGAGTCGCCCCTAGTTCGGCCGCCCCCTGGGACTCGGCGCCTGGAGCGGCAACTCCATTCGTCCTATAGTAGGGCCGGCCCTGGTGACTGGTTTGTTTATTCATATGCATGCATGTTTGATGGTGGATTCTATTTTCTTTTAATCAACGAATTACACCTCGAGAGGTTAAAGTCTCGCATTATTTTTTAACAAAGGGTGTTTTTTGTAAAAATAATATCTCCTTTGTTATACCCAGTTTTTACCAATGACGTCTGACGTGTTTATATGATACAAATAGACGTCAATGATTGGACTTCGCCTAGCAACAGTACTTACAATTATATAACATTGTGCATATGCACAAAAGCAAGACGTCTATCAAAGAAAGAAAATAGAAAACTATATATATAACTATATAGGTCTTATCAAATTATATATGTCATTAATTTAATACAATTTGAACATTGTAACAATTAATTAAACCGTTTCTGCATAAACGTATGCTTCCGAAACCTAGGAACATCCTCATTTAATAGGTGTATACGGTCCCCTTACCTATGAAATTTAAGGTGTATGCATTATGTTGCTTAGCTTGAAGTCATTCAAGGCTAGACGTGCAATAGTTTACCACAGGCTTCCACAAATAGCAAGTTTATAGTGGTTTTGTGTTACCCTAACCAGCCGCAAACGCAAATTTTCCATGAAAATAACTCGAACCGAGTAATCTAATACCGTAGTTTCGTATTGGATTTCATCGCAAATGCTACAATGAAAGAAGTCAGCAAAGGGCAAGGCGAGTATATTTGCCAAAATGCAAACGATATGGAAAAGGTATATAGATATTAAAAAAAATATTTAAAATGTTATTTTTCGACAGAAAATACAGCCCATATAAACGCTGTAGAATCTTTTATCGAAGTGAAAGAATAATCAAAATTCTAATGACACAACAACTTTTATAATTACAGACTACTTAAAGACAAAGATCGTCGATATACCTATCATCGCACCTCTAATCTATCGTGCAAGCAAAAATAAATAAAATAAAATAGATAGGTGTAATTGTGTGTGCGATATACGCTGTTACCACTTGCTTAGAACCAATTCATAACATCAATACGTCCGGGCTTATATCGAAACGATTACAAAAGGCTAAACGGCTTCTCTATAGACTTAGCGGCGCTTGTGTGCGAGTTCGAGCCTTGATAAGAACCGCAATATATTATGTTACTATGCGCTACACGTATAAAGGGGATTATTTGTATCAGACAATATAGTCCATGGTTATTTAAAATTAATAAATTAATATTTCTCTGTGATTTATTAAAAACTTCATTAATCCGTAACGTTTTTACTCGTTAACAATACCCACTCAATGTTTGAAATGTTTTGGGCTCTCTTTATATTTGTACGAGCCTTTTTTTCTATATTCACATGACTGTTATCGGAATTTAATCATATGGCCCTCTTATAACAGGGATCTATTTTCAGTCAATCTATTTTGAATACAACGTTATCTTCATATTAAAATAAAATATCGAAATCAGAGGACGTAGCACGAACTTTTTGAACCGAAGTTAGTCCGCGAGTCGACTTTACTTGGGATGAAAATGTTCGTGCTAGGCCCACGGCGGACGCTTCTTAAATTAAAAGCTTGATACGACTAAGACTTGCTTCCTAAGGGCCTTGCATGAACATTTTTATCCTAGTAATGTTGACTCGTCGACTTATTTCGGTTCAAAAAGTTCGTGCGAAACCCTCACTTAAACGACGAAGAGATGGAGTAGATAGTACAAAATAAATTCAATGAAACCTCCAGGGTTTCATCCTCTTTTAGAAAATGTTTAAAAATATCTTTATGTGAGACAATATTGTATTAAAGGTCATAAAATAAAACTGACGGCTTATAGTTCTAATTTTGTTGTGAATAGACGCTAATGCGCCTGATAACCGCTATCTTAAAAATAAATCCGCCGCTTTATTGGAAACTGCTTTGATCATTAACATCAGCGTGCGTGTAATATTATTGCTTATCTTTAATATTTATTGCGGCTATAGTTTTTTGGGTTTCGTATTGCAGAAAGTTACTAAAGCCTCATTGCCTTTTCTTCTTGCCTATTCTCGATCGTCTCATTATATCTCTTTTTTTTATTAAATTTCTACCCAAAAGCACGATCAGTTCAGCATGTATTTAACAGTTCAGCATGTATGTATTTCCACATAAACTTATTAAATCCATGCTGACAAATTAAAATTAAAAATAAAACGGGCAAGTGCTAGTCAGACTCGCGCTCTGAGGGTTCCGTATCCTCGCGTAATTTTTTCCTATATTTCATTACTCTAGATCCAGTCTTCAGGGTTTTGATTGCCCTTGCAAATGTATGGAAGGTGTGATATAAATGGATATATCTGTTGATTGTGAACACTTGGGGGGTTGATTTTTTGCCAGCTCCATGAGACCGCAGGCCTTAGTATTTGTATAAATATCAATTTTGTATATCTATGTGTTCCAGAGAAAAAGTGACTTGACAGACGAACGGACAGACCGAGGACGATGTGATCCTATAAGGGTTCCATTTTTCCCTACCTGTACCCGAAAAATGGAACGATGATAAATATAACTGTATGTTTTTAAATAAACATTTAACAAAGATGGCTTTTATTACATACTGTAGTTTAGCTTTAATGAAAAAAAAAAGAAAAGTAATAGTTTTTCCGAGCAGGGAATATACTCGTAAATAAACGTGGATTTTTCGCAGAAAGCTGGCGCCGTTATTCCTTTTAAAAAAATATATTGTTTTCAAAGCAAACACTTGTAAACTGCATTGTGGCGACATTTTAACTTTGCATATACATGTTCTTTTATTTTGTGTCAGAGATTACTCAAGAGGACCACTATTTTAACACGACGTTTAAGTTGACAGTTGCCTAGTAAAAGTTTTTATTTCTATGTAGTTTAGCTTTAGGTAAATAAGATTTATTTTTATAAATAGTCGTCTACCAACTAAGACGACCAGAACCAACTAATACCACAAACCTCATTCATTTATCAATAAGGTGATGAAATTTCCTACTAAACCGTTTATTTATCATTAACATGACAACTGAAAATTGAATCGGAAAATAATCCATCCATTTATAAACTATATAACAAACAAATAGAACTACAATTTATAGAGGTAATATTCCGTTCATGAAGCTATGTGTATTTTGGCAATTCACTGGTCTTTCGTTACAAAATTCATTGGATCGCGCTGGCGAGCATATCACGACGCGCCAGCATGAACATGGCTTACGTATTCAAAGGTCAATATAACGTAAAGTTTTATTTAGGTGTTTATAATTTTAACGCTGCGATTTTTCTGTATATACATCGTTGTTCTATTACTAAACTCTTACAAAGGTAAACTAGATGGCGCCATATGTTATTGAAGTCGCGCTAACGTACAGCATATTTTGTTTTGAAGAACATCCAAAAGTGGAAGTTAAATTATAATATTATTGTTTGCTCCAGTTAAACTTGGTTTATAAGTTTGTGCGAGTTTTAAACCGAGCATCTTATATGGGTTCTATTCTGTCTTAGAGTTGAACTATTTTCGTTCTTTAAAAGAAAACATCGATTTTTTTCGATTGATTGATGCATCGATGTTTTCCAATACATCGAATTGAAACATCGATGTCAACGATGTATATTTTCAGCATTGCTAGTAATATTTGGACCAAAGTCTAGATCCTTTGTAAACAGAATACTTACGATACGATTGTGTTGATAACTAGTGACGTTGTAGACTCATCATCTCATCCTGTCACCATAGAACGGATGGATACTATTACTCAGTTGATTCTATAGTGCACTCTAACGACTTGTTTCCTTCGGACGATTTTTCGGTTTCGTATGACATTATTTACTATATCTTTGTTACAAATATAATAAACACTTATCATTTTACTCTTTGATTATATAGTAATGATCCCGCACTGACAGTTGTTGGTGTACATGTTATTTTAATTTGTATTTTTATATAAAACAGAAAAACGTTACAATCAAATGTCTGGGAATAGTAATTATTTTTGGCTTAAATGCCATATTAGTTAAGTGATGCAGAATATAGGGTTTCGTACATTTTATTGGGACCATCTAATGTCTGAATGCTAACATTTCATTTCATCTTACGAAACTATACTCTGTGTCAGTGACCACACACAAGGCCCAGTACATTACTGTAATCCCCCCTATAACACTGCTCTTATAACCAATTTATATGATTCTATAATATGTCATATTATATTATGCGCCTCCGGTGTCGTACAAGCGTGTTGTACGAGAATAATCCTACAACGCGTTTTCCTATAATGCGGAAAAAACCTAACATGTTTTATGTGAGATTACTGTATATTCTTTTTATAAGAAATTTAATTAAGACCAAAGGAACTGTATTTATTATCATCTAATACTGATAATATTCATAAACAACTTAATATACGAGCAGAAAAAAAAATACTTTATTATGTAATAAAAACAAGTGTAAAATAAAGTAAGCAATATTCTTTACAAAGCCATTAACCTTACATTAACCTTTTTGAAACCGTTGAAATAATTTCAACCAATGAACCAAGTTGCCTTACAGCGACAAAAACATTGTGTTCTTAAAAAAACTTAGAACCTCAACAGTAAATAGGGCGGACTAAAATACGCTAAGAAATCCATTCGATTACCAAAACCACAGGACTTTTATCGCACCTACTAAATTACAAAATACAATTATTCGTACTTACACATACAATACAAGCTTTACACTAAATAGTAAAGTAATTTATTCATTTAATAAACTACAGTTAAAATTTCTTTAATTGTTTTGTGTCTTCTCTCTCAATTACAGTCAATTTTTATTATACTTTTTCAAAATTATTGTATGACATTATGTTGGATATTCGCCTTAAAAACCAAGTTTCCGAGGATTTATTGTAGAAGACTACACCGTTATTTATGTTCTATATAGCTACAGAATTATACTGTTACACTCTGAATTATTACACAATTTCTTATAGCACGCGATTTGTGATACAGGAATGTGTAAAACGTATAAAGCGAAAGTTTCAATAACAAAGTCTTCGCCAAAACCTACAAAATCGGCCGAAGTATTAAAAAGAAGGAATGGAAAATAAACATTCCGGCATTGGACAGTTAGACGAAACACTACTTTGTGGCGGCTTTCAAAATAAACGTCTCAATGTAGGTGATGTTTAATGTGTAGAACCCTTTTAGAGGATTCTATAAATGGAATGGAGACGGAAGTGACCGCGTCGAACGTAGATATTTAAGTTTCGCAATTCAGATAAAATTGGATACTTGATCATAGTCACATCATGTCACTCTATATGTCTCTTCAACCATTATAAGAGTCTATTTTTAAACATTATCGATATTTATTAGAAGAAATACTCGAGTTGGAGTGGTTTGTGTTTATTACCATATAACATTTACTATGTATATAAATTGAATGTAATATTTTGCTTTACAATATTAATTATTCTCAATGCTTTGGAAAGTATTTTTCGACAATATTATAACACTGATCATAACTAGAACGACTTTAATTAAATAAAATACAAATTACCATAGAAATCTCCACCAAATGTAATTAAAACGTAAACGCTATAAAATCAAAATTGGCACCTGGCATTTAGATTGGAGATAAACGGGAGAATAACACCAGACATTTTGCTTGTTTGTTAGTTGCCAGTATTTTTTTTCTCTTTATTTCCCAAACATGAACCATATCTTTGCCACTCAGTTATTATAAAAAATAAAAATGGCCAAAAGCGTGTCAAGACACATTTCTATAGAAGGGTTCCGTATCTGATACGCTATAAACGTAGTTTTTAAATAACTTCAAAAGTTGTTGTCCTATTTCGTTCAGAATAATTTTCCTAATGAGTTTTTAGCATGTTCTATCAAAATGGAAAATTTCAAGTATCTGCGTCTAATAGTTTGGAAATGCTAGGGTGAGGGGGCAACTTACGGGCAGACAGACGGACGGACAGAGCGAAATTATAAGGGTTTCTTGTAGTACTACGGAACCCTAAAAAAGAACTAATATTATAATTGCGGCTGTGGAATTTCAATCGGCATTATGACAACACTTATTTAGTTGAGTACCGCATACTGCGGCCGCCTTAGCAATTTCACGTTCCACCCGACACAGATAATGAGATCAACCCATCTCATATAATTTACAAACCGCAAACAAATGATTTTTATTCGCGTCTATAATAGGTTCTACATGCTATTCGGGAGTTATCTTTCAATAATTTTAATATCTTTATTAAATATGTATGCACCTATACACACACAATTATATACTTACATACAACTTACATACATTTACATACACACGTAGATACACATACACGAAACACATAGAAATAGTCTCATAGATGTACATAAAATTTTTAGTATAATTAATTTTTGTGTCATTCTGTATCTTATATACATAGAAACATTAACAGGTTTTTGTAATAAGAGCGGAGATTCCTAACTCAATCAGCTCCAGCTATAATGGCTGTAATGATAGATTGAGTTTTAGTTTCTGAAATAAATATTTTTTTTTACTTATAAGCTCATTGATAAGTCGTATTAAAGGATTATGTGAATGATGAAAGGGCTCGGGAATGAATTTTAAAATGGTGACAGAAAAGACTATATCCGATTGCGGTTCTCGCTAACTCTTTGAAAATCTGGGCTCGAGGAACACTCGTAAGCCCGTAACTCGCACTCGTAAAAATTAAATATCATGAAATAAGTAAATACAATTTTAAAACATGTAAATAGTGATGTTTATAATTAAGGAAATAATCATGACAAGGCATACTTATATATATAGTTCTGATATGTATATCTGAATAGTGAACATAACATTCGCAACAGGTTTGCACTAGAAATTTTATAATATATTTCTAATAACTGCTAGGCTTAAAATGAAACATAAAAACAAGGAAAACAATAAAATAATCAAAACAATCATCTATCTAGTTTCAAAAGCAAGTCAGTGGCTAGTTGATGCTTTACAAAACTCTTAGCATATTCGCACACCGTCCTCTATAAAGACTATAATCGTACCCAATTGCGGGCTCCTCCGTTTGTGGATTTTTTTTTAAATGCAACCGAATGTTTTCATTTATCGAGGAAGGCTTAGAATTGGCTATATATTTTCATAAGGCAGATTCTAATCATAATGGTGACGGGGACGGGGACGGGAACGGGAACGGGAACGGGAACGGGAACGGAATTGGGAACGGAAATGGGAACGGGAACCAGTATTTTAATATGATCGTATTAATTATTTTTGTGTTGCACCTCAATTGTTACTACTGTATTGCTCGAGGGTAATTAAATGCAGATAATTATTTGCAATTATAAACATTGTAACACGATTATATTTTTTTTTGTTATGAAACCTTTTGTTATTGTAAATAGTCCCTGAAGTGCTCCTTAAATCTTCCGCTATACCGGTACAGCTCAGCGGTAGAAAGGGCTCACTTAAATCCGTAAGATAATCGTATCAAATCCCACCACTGCCGCATTACCTCAAAAAAATTCCTTCGATAATTATTTTCGAAGAATATACTCCTTTAGGAGCCTTGAGCATTTTTGAGATGGATATAACTGAAAATACGACTTCAAGTCGTTGGAACTGGACAAAATTGTAATGGTACCTCACAGGAAGCACTAACTTTCAAACAAAAAGAGAATCATCAAAATCGGTTCACCTAGTCGGAAGTTATGACGTAATAAATATTGAAAAAAATACAGTCGAATAATTGACGATCTCCTATTTCTACTTCGTACTTATGGTTGTGCCATTACTTCGAAGTGAAGGCGTCACAGGGCCGATTGTTCCCGTATAGTAGGGACACCTCTGTGACGTTGAGACCAACGATATTAGACCTCCCAAACAATGGGGGGGTTGGCTCGGGGGGGGGCCTCAGCCTCCTGCATTCGACGAGTAGACCGGAAGAGCATTTGATCAATTATTTCGCTTCCAACAGGCGTAATCCTATACAAGAGTATCGGGAGATATTGGCAGCGAAAATAAACAGATGATAATCATTTTTATTTCCCTTTTTATTTATTTTTATCTATACTAATATATAAAGCTGTGAAGAGTTTGTTTGCTTGAACGCGCTTGAATCTCAGGAACTATTAACTGGTCTGATATGAAAAAATCTTTTAGTGTTAGATAGCCAATTTATCGAGGAAGGCTATAGGCTATATATAATCACGATAAAATTTAACCTTTTTTTTTAAACTAATTTTATGCGGACGAGAGTCGCAAGCACTGCTAGTACATAGGTTTATAACTAGATAAAACACGCGTCGGCCTTGGTATCAACGGTATTGATGAGGGGTTTTTTTTGTCTCAAATCGTAATTATTTTGTTGTAATTATAAGCTTATGTTATTTTTTTATTAAAATTCCCGTTATTGTTGTCAATAAGAGATATAATAGCCTTGATTCCTCAATACACTCAAATCCTATAACAGGTACACTTGAAACACTATTGTAGTGGCACTTTTTTGTGTAAAACTAAGAGCAAAACGGCAGGTGGTTCATCTAAGTGACTGCCGACGCCCCTGGACATCTGTATCACGGGGAAGCTCGCGGATACGTTGCCGGCCTTTGAGGGGTTCGGGTCATTTACGTCCTGTACGTTACTTCTGATGATGCCACACAAGGACTGATTATAAATATTCCATTTCTCCTTATTATGCCTGCCTCGGTTAGCAAAAAGTTGAAAATTATTGGCACTCATTTGTTAGCTACTTTCATATATTGAGGATTGCCAACAATGTATAAGGTGCTAGCGGCCCGCACCGGCTTCGCACCGGTATTTACAATATTGAAGATTTCATACGGATTCCTAACTTTTTTGAAAATATTTTATCACCTAGGTTCATTAGGGATAATCTAGGATTCAAATAATGGAATAATTTTAGAAATCGGTTCAGTAGTTTCGGAGCTTATTCCATGCAAATAATCAGTCAAACCTTTCCTCTTTATAATATTAATATAGACACTTTTGTAATACCAGGTGAGATGAATAAACAAGCTCTAATCTGTTGATACAAATTAATTAATAATCCTCATAATTGTTTTGCAAACAACTAAAATATATAATATTACGTTCAATTAGGGACGCGCTAGAAAAATCAAATTAAACCTCTAATGAACAAACATAGTCCATGAGTTGGTCCCCGCAGGGCCCTGTAACAATGATACCATTTTAGATGACAAAATTCTAATTGATTAAAAATATATATTTTAAATAATTAAAAAAAAAACTGTTCATATTGGTATATCAGTAAATAACGAAAGAAAAAACATTGAAATGATGGTTTTTCATCAAAATTTAAACATACAAAAAATTGTAAGAGGGTGTTTTTTTAAGAGGTTAATTTTTACAGCCATAGGCTATAAAAGTCTACATTTTTTCAATCACAGACTTTAATCCTACTCTGTAATCTAAAGTTTAACAAGGTTAAAACATATTGTAGAATACTTAGAGTACAAAAAAAATGTTATTTCTTCGTCTACCCTCAAAGTATTCATAAAAAATAACCTCATTTGTTTTGCTTGATCTTGCCTGATCAGATATTCAGTGTCTTCGTTGAACTCGCCCGCCGTCGCTTCCCCCATGCTGCTTACCTGAAAGGGGTAACGTAAGTTCGGAGTAAGCACGGGTAAGTAATTAATGGGGCAAGTGGTTCGGTTAAAAAACTCGAGTTTCCCGAACCCTGACACTGTTTCAACGTTCACGCTTGCATTTAATACTCGATGTCGACAAGACACAACCGTGCCATTTCAAAAGGAATTCCTTGCCTCGCGCAACACATCTGCAACAAGTTGGCCGCTCAAGTTTTATCTAAGCGGTATTATCAACACAAACGTTTTCGTTATTATGAGGGGACACAGAACAGAAATAATAGAAGGAGTCCGCGTTGTATCTTCTGATTTTAAATATCTTTCTTCTTTCAGTCCGATGTCTGCTGGACATTTGCCGCCTTCATTGATTACCACCGAGATCGATTTAGTGATTCTGGCTGATTCTAGTGTGCGAATGTTTTTGACTAGTGTAAAAATACTGTTACACTATATCTTTATCTTTACACAGTATCAAATAAATTCTCGTACTTGTACACCTCGAACTTTTAAGCTAAGCAACGGATTTTAATGCAACTTTCATTAATGAACAGAGTGATTCAAGAGGAAGGTTTATATAATAATTAGAGGTAGCGCCATGCTTGTAGCCGAATTGGGCCGGCGCGTCCGGGTACCAGTACCTCTTTCTCACAATCTATTGGTGAAAACCGCATTAAAATCCATTGCATACTTTAAAAGATATACGGGAATACATATTTTAAAGCTCATCTACAACCTACGCGTATTACTACGACTAACGAATCCACACTAACAGTCAAGTGGGCGGATCATCCTATGACTAGGGGGTAGATTTTCCTGTGTCCAGTGTTTCTATGGGTCCAATAACAGGTCAGATCAGGTATGTACTTAGGTGAACCTGAAGCTCCTTGTACAATAAAAAAACCAGGCGCGGATCCACCGTGGTGGGCAAGATGGGCATGCCCACCACCTTTATAGACTTGTGATGTCACACTTTAGGACTTTTGAGATCGGAAGGCTGATAACATCATATATTTTATAGACATATCCTTTGTAGCAATGCACTATATCGATCTTAAGCAAGTACATACCAACCATAACAATTCTGAACTGTGAAAATGATGATAATAAGAAATTACCCGACTGAGTTTCTTGCGGGGTCTTCTCAGTGCAGGGCGCGAGGAGCCGTTGTGAACGTAGCTTTATGTGGTAAATTTTATCACCAAATTAATTAATAAATGATTAAAAAAATATGTTATACGTATTTAATTTATTCCATTTCATTTATTATTAATTTGCATCATGCGAACAATACACACATGAACCCACTTCTGGGCGTAGCAAAATTAATTCAAAGAAACAAAAAAAATACAAACACGATTACTGAAGTCAATAATTTATCAACAAATAAAGGTTAATGACGAGTTTGTATAAATTGCTGTTATATGTATGTCTGGGTATTAAAATAAAAATAAAATAAAATAAATAATATCAATTTAACTACAAAATGACAATTTAAATCAAATAATTTAATATAGTCCATCTGCTTTCATTGTTCTTTATTTATTGTCACATATTCTATTAATACTATTTAGCATATGACGTTCAAGTGTTTATAAAAACGTCTATATGAATACCATACTATACGATTTTGACTTTGTCGTCATACGCTGACTCGCATTTGGACGATAATCGGCCACAAAAAGTAGTGACTCTGCCCACCACCTTTTTTGAAGGCTGGATTCACTCTTAAATGTGTAGCTGCCGCTACATAACGAGATGGCAATGATGTCGAGTGGAAAAAAGGTTACACCAAAGCAAACTAGATGGCGCTGTACGGGAGACTTCCCGGTGGCCTAAACTCGTCATTAAGGGCCGGCAGCGCATTTGCTGGCCTTCTGGTCGTGCAGATGTCCTTGGGCGCTGGTAGGCACTTCGGTGCCTGCTGCCTGCTCGACTGCCTTGTAACATAAAAAAAGACCATAAACAACTTCGATTGCTATGTTTTTAAACTTATTCCGATGATAGAAACACATTATCAACTTTCACGAGTTTGCACATTAGCATTAAAAACAGTTGTTAAATGCTTTAAAATATAAGAGTAATCATTTTGTTTTTTGTATCACGTTCACTTAGCTATATAAAAAGCGTCTGAATTTTTATCAAAAGATTTTTTCCCTCGGCAAAATAAAGACAACGTAACTCTTATAATTAATAAATTAAATTCTGTTACTTCCTACGCTTTGAAGATAACATTTCTGATTTAATAATTAATTAGTAGGTGAGTCGGCCACATGAGAAACCCGATGAGTATTTATTAAAGTATTATATGCTAATTAATATCTTTTGATAAAGAATTATTATATCCTGACTGAAAGCCGTAGGGACTTGGTTCATACCTCCAACTCACTGGGGTATTGTGGAAGTCGCACCTACTCCTGAAATAAGTTTTTACGCTTGGTATATTATACCACTCCAGTTGGTGAATATTACTTTATTCATAAAAAAAATAAAAATACATTAAATAAAAACTTTAAAATTACAAAATATTAGTAACAATAGCATAAAAAAGTAATTAAAAGTTAATACCTCTTAGTATTAAGTCGCGTCGGCTAAGATTTTGAAGATTTATTCTCGAATTTTCTATTATTATACTACTACTATTTACTGATCGTTTTGTCCAAAGAGGAGGTCGTGGCCTAATCAGTGGTCGGCATTTGAGTAGATCACTAGGTCAACAAGCCCTTGCTGCGACCAGATGATAGATTGGTGACCCATTCTAACACTTGTTTATATTTGATATCCAACCTCCTCCGTGTTTCTGAAGGCACGTAAAACAGTGGGACCCAATTAATGTCAGTAAGTGATGTTACTCGTGAAGTTGTAGAGATCGTGAGGGTTCTGAGGATTACGTCAGACGGCAGTCGGTACAGTTTTAAGGAACTAAAGGGATTTTTATGCATTGAGGATCAGTTTAGTATTTGCAAAATTCAAATACTGTATCTCGCCAAATTCCATACTGCTCCGTCCGCGCAATTTTCCTAAAATGGCACCTAAAGTTTTCGCTTCACGTATTAATATATAAAATATAAATATCCCAACAGCCACTGGGCGGCGCTGGTTGGAATAAGCGACCAATAGATGTCGCTATGTTTTGACATTCAATATCTAGTAAGACTGAGCCAACATTCGGGCAGGACAACGTCTGCTGGGAAGTTCAAAATTAATTCACCTTAAGCAAGTTACTACACCGGTTAAATGCAAAGGGGTCCTAATTTGTTTTTCCTCTAATTAAGGTGCCTGGATGAAGAAACTGGAAGAATACACCCAGTGGTTCAAAGATCAGGAGTCAATCAAAGCCAATGAAGCCCTCAGGCCTGGCAACCCAACAAACTATGATGAACTCTTCGGAATCGACGGCTCGTTCAGACAGTTGTCCATAGACTAATTTATTTTTTATTTTTAAGCGAACTCAAAGTAAGGGTAGTAATTAAGTATGTTAAAAAGATACATCGAATATTTGCAAAGGAAAGTATTAAGTATAAATTTATTGATTTAAATATTCTCTTGACTTGGATCTCTCTAAATTAATGTATTTTCCTGCGTTTGGTATAAATTTTGACAAACGAATTGTTACTCATAAAAGGTACGGCTAATAAGTAAACTAGGCGCTCATTCGCACGAGAGCTTTTTTACCGCGCGTGAAAAAAGCGTTCAAATAGAACACGTGAATTCCCAAGTTTTTGTTCACATGGCAGCGCTTTTATAACGCAATGCGTTTTTATTAAACAATGTTCTATTTTCAACGCTACATATACATATACGCTATATTTTTGTATCAGTGACGTTTAAAAAGCGCCAACATCGTGATTTAACGGAACGCTTTTTAAACTCTCGTGCAAATGAGGGCTTACAGAAATTAGAGATTCTTCTAACCATTATAATTTTTTTAAATCGAATAAAAGATCAGATTTTCATGCTAAATGAAAAAAAGGTTACACGTTTTTAGGCGTAAGTATGCAGTTTTTCACAAAAATGCATATATTTTTTCTCGAAGTTGTTGTTTAGGCTCTTTTGAGTGATATTCCGTTGGGGGAGTTTGACATTCCGCCGAAAACGAAGGCTCGCGACCGCCCTTGTCTCGTAGCGATTTATTTTATTTAACACAGAAAAAAAAAAATACTAATCACTTTACGAAATCTATCTCCTGATGATGCTTCGGTGTCGAAGCGAAACTTGCGTTGAGGCACATCGGAAAAAAAAGCATGTCTAATTTTAAAGAGTCAACCGGGGAAAAGTTAATCGAGGTTAGTACCTATATCTTGAAATATTTCAAACCCTATATTTGCGAGCCTTTCAAGGCATTGTGAGTCACTCAGTTAGTGAAAAGAAAATGGGATGGGATGTGAAGTTTGAAAATGGGATGTGTAATCACTCAGCCGTTTATATTGATTTGACTAACAATATATTATAAGATTTCTTGCATTTATTGAAGAATCTTTAAGCAAGTCGTGGCCTAATCAGTGGTTGGCAATTGAGTCGATCGCTAGGTTAACTAGCTCTTGTTGCGACCCTGTGATAGATGGGTGACACATTCTCACACTGGTATTTGATATCCAACCTCCTCTGTGTTTTGGAAGGCACATAAAATAATGGGACTCGATTAATGTCATTGACTGAAATATCACTATAATAGTCGTGAGGTTGCAGAGATCGTGGGGGTTCCGATGATGATGTAAGATGACATCAAGGTCATCTTAATTTGTCCAACAGCCACATACTCTGCAACCTAAGCGGACCCTGGTATTAGACCGGAAGAACGTTAAGAAGAAGAAAAAGATTTATTCAAGAATCTTTTAAATAAAATGGTACATGATAAAAGTGAGAAGAAAACTTTATTTTCAATGGGGAAGATGTAGTGTTTTAAGCGCTGTCGATTTCAAAAGACAAGTGAAGTTTCACGCGAGCTTAGATCGAGGAACAAGAATGGCTTTTGGCTTTCACAAAGGAAAAAATAGGTCACTGTCAAGATGACTGCTATTGTGCTTCAGAGGAAGCCGTTTAATTGTGAGAAAGAGAATCTTTGAACGTTCACTATCAGACTTTTCAGGAAGGGTTGTACATTAGCATATTTCGAAAGGGTGAACAAAAATGCCTTTTGTCTTCTATGATGAATCTTTTGTCTTTATTTTGTATAAGAAAAAAAAGCCCAGTAAGTCAGTGATTGAACCAAGTGCCTAAAAGATTCTAATCTACCCTTCTAATTATAGAGCTTTTAAGGCTATATTTATTAAATTATATATGGGTTATTAAAATATGTTTATTTAAAAAAAATAACCCGATCTCATGTGAGAAAGAGGTACTGGTACCCGGACGCGCCAGCCCAATTCGGCTACAAGCATGGCGCTACCTCTATTTAAATTATCTTAAGCTAACGTCACAAACATACTAACTCCACTAATTCAGCGTGATGGGGATAAAGCAATCGCGATTAAGTTAGTCGCCATCGCAATAGAAATAAGATAGAAATATCATTTGATTACTGCAGTGATGTTAGACTCTAATGTACTTTTGACTAATCTTATATATTAATACGTGAAGCGAAAACTCTAGGTCCCATTTTCCGAAAATTGCGCATTTGGCACAATTGTAGTTCATATAGGAAAAGATGTGGGAATGATAATGTTTTTTTTATAATATTCAACATTAAATTATTAAAATAAACAACACGCAGACCAGTCCCAGGCTATTTACACCATTTACACACACGTGTATTGGACGATGTCAAACCGTAATAGCGTCAATCGTATGTTATATCCCCTGCTGGCGCGCCCTGCGTGCCCGGGCCCGCGGCTCCCGCGCTGCGCCTCGCCGTCGTCCGAGCCCTACGCTTCTCGGATCTGCGAGACCTCGCCGAGGTCCGTCGTCTGCCCCACTGCATGGACCACCAGTGCTGCAACCCCTACCACTACAGCCGCCTCTGCGAACCCGGTACGTGCAACAAGTGACGCGAACGTGTGCGGCTCAGCGACCGCTTGATATCTAAGACGTGGCCGCCCGAAGAATTCGTAAAATGTGAACGGTCGTCGCCGGAATGAATGAATCTCGCGCCGCCTCGGCATCTTACGAGTGTGGATAAGTGTGAAAATTGTCTTAACCGTCCTTTAGATAGAAAGTAGGAAAGCGCGACCGGCTCCCTAGTATGCGCTCGCGCAATGAACTCTTATCGCGACCTAACCTATTTGTGATTATCGTTTCGTTATTGTTATTATCGTTAGCTAGAATTTTGCAAACCGTTTTGTGCTGGAACGCAGAACACAGCAGTTATATAAAGTTCCTGGAGTTTTCTAGTCGTAAGCTAAGATTTTTACTCACCTGGTCCCTAGTGTGTTGGGCACAGTTATCGCCTTGAAATATGAACTTCACGGGGTTTTCTTACAATTTTCACGTGTCGGGCGGTTGCACCGGTATCGCTGCAAGTCGTTATCGGTATATATCAGTTTATTTATCGCCACTGTTTGCTTCTGTATCTGTTGTTACGTTGATATAGCGTCATCTTTCGTATCGGCGCATTTCGTTTTCGATATCATTTTGTCTAACGTTCGGGTAATGTAATAATTTCCATCTCCCGAGTGGATTGTAAACATTGGTGTTAGGGCTTCTATTTATAGATTCTGACATCAGCGGTCGTCTTAGATCGAGTTGAATGTCTGTTTAAACGAAATTTCGAAAGTTTTCTTACCATCTTGTACATCTATTATGTCTGAAATTAACTTCGAATAAGTATAATTGAAGTGTAATAATGTTATCTTTAAGGAATTGCCTTTTCAAGTCCAATTTTTTACACATTAACTATACGGAAATGTCACCTTTTGAATTTTTAACATCTTTCTATTAGCCGAGGGTATTCTTAAGAAACGCTTATCCGATAATCACACTTTTCTCTGGAAATCCGATATTTAAGATCGCCCCATTATTAGTCAAAATTAGAAATTATCAAAATATCTTGCAAATAATATTTACTTTGTCAGACAAAGTCGCGGTAATCAGCTAACTTTCAATACCACTTATAACCAATGTATAATAGGTGGGTAAAACTATTATGACGAATTTAAATTGGCTTCGTATGTGGGCTGAGTGTTGGAATGCGTAGTTGTAAGAATTTATCACTTTTACTTGGCGCCAGGCGGCGTATTAAAGTTGAGGCTATAGTAGGCGAGCTACGAGACACCGCGCACAGATGGATAATTTAAAAAAAAGTTGAGACCGGCAGGTAGTCGACATTCAGCCACAAATCGTTAGATTTGCGTAATATATACGTATTTAAATATCTGTATACAAAATTTTAATTCTCTCTAAAATGACATTGTTATATTTAAAAATTAATATTTTAACATCATCATGACTACGCTTCTACACAATCTTATAGTAAAATGTACACGTGTGTGTATAAATCGTTTGGCATTGGTGTGTGTGAGGCTTTATTTTATAAATTGAAAGTATTAATAATGCATATTTTATAAAAATATTAGCAATTGCACGCCTTCTTCTATGGAAACTATAATTGTGAAAAAATCCATACTCTTCCGTAAGCGCAATTTTCGTAGAATGGAACCCGATAATTTTTGCTGTACATATTAATACATTGACACTCTGTTAAATGTCCATTTAATACATCGAAATCAGTAAGAGTTATAAAATATTGTAGTAATATAAAGTACTTTAATAGTGTGTTTGTTTGAAAACATTTAATAATGTGTTTTAAAACTAAGAATAAGGGACGCATGATTTATTTGTTTAACGTCTAATTAATCCTAAAACAAGTCTATGTTATGATAGCCAATCGGATCAATGGTTGAACATAATCCAAATTTTCGATCAGTAAATTCAAACTTTTTCAATTGTTCAATGAGTTTTCGCCTTTCTGATTTAATTATATAGAGTGATAGTTTTAAAACTAATTAAACTAAATAGGCATTCATTTAGAAATCACAAACTACCACTTCAATTTTATGCTGATGTTCCGGTATATCAATTACGTATCCTGGTATAAACTTTACTAGTCCGTGGGAACTCTGTATATCCTTTTTGAGCAATTCAGGTTTTATTAATCATGAAGTAAATATGCATGTTTTATGTACTCACCGCCTCGATTAAAGAGTGTTAATTCCGGTATGGTATAAGGGTCGGCTAATACCGGACGTGTATATATGGTAATAAGTCAGTATAACCCAACCGTTTACAACGTATAGGTAGCTAGTGAATTCGGCAGACGTTGACTTGCCTACTATTAGCTAATTAGAATTTTTAAATGTTACATCTACGTCAATTATTCGAGAACGTTTTATTTTCGCATACGCAAGGAACATCTGCATTATAAAATATGGTTTACCATTAAGCATTTATATGACACATTATGAAAAAAACGAAAACATCGTTAACTTCATTTATCAATATTCATTTCTTGCCTTATTTATTTTATACTAGCTATCACAAATGCCCATAATATCAATTTCTTCCTAACTTATCAACATCAATAGATAAACTTTACTTTTTAATTACCATAGACAGATAGGGTAATCAAAGTAATGCGTCTAGACATAAATTTCAATTTATTTTATCTCTGCAATATTTAAGTTGTTACTATTTGATAGGCTGTTTGATCCATAACCTTTGCCATTCTAATATAATGTTAATTGAAAAAAAATGTATCTTTATTCTACAAAATATTTAATTTAAATATTTTATAAAGGTTTAATAGTAGATTTTCTTGACTGAATGCTTTTATGAATTTTTGGCAGAAATATTGTACTCTGAAAACAAACAGACAGACAAAGTTTAAAATTTCCTTGAACGTTTATTTCTGAAAGGTTTTTATTCACGTATTAATATAATATAGAGATTAACAAACCAAGCAGACGTTGTATTTCTAAACTGGTGGCTCTTCCTTTAGTAACCAGTTAACATTTTATGTCTTTCCGTAAAACGTGGCACTGGCCGTATGTTTTAAAAATAATCATTTTACATACAACGTCAATCAAAAGGACTAGTAAAAACGTCATCTATAATGACGGAGCCAGACATACCTTCATTTAAATGATCATGTATTGTGGCCGGGAACTTTGTGTAACTTCACAAAGTTTTGTAGAACTTTGTAGACTTTAAGATGAAAAATTTACAAACACTTTGAGCTATGTCTGGCTCCAGGATTAAAAGTAGTGACCAAATCCGCATTTGTTAGTATTTTCAAAACGATTTTTCGACTTTTCGTATCTTTCTTTTCTTTTAAACCTTCCCTGAAATAAGAAAAATGTAACAAAAAAAATTTAAATCCGCCCCGGCTTTCGAATTTTAGCGAGACTAACGAACAACGATTGATTTTTATGTAGATAGAGACTGGAAAGCGAGTTTGTTTGCGCAAAGCATAAAAACTGGTACCAGGGGCGCAGAAGTGTGTAGGTGATGTGTGTAGCGAGCACCTAATCTGCGAGGGTCAACCGTCCGCGATAACTGGACAAGGTCACGGCGCCGGCGCCGCTTTGCCGCGACGCCCGGCGCGCGCGTTCCGTTAACTTACACGCAGTATTCTATATTGTACGCAGTTTCGTTTTGCGAGAGGCGCGGGATTATCCAGAATGGCATCGTTTTTCAATTTCTTTTTTCTTATAATGATGACTACGATATTTATTTCTCATCTTTTTTACAAATAAAGTTTCTGATTCTCATACCAATACTTTATTTCTTTTTAAATAGTACTAAGGTATCGTATTTATGTATGACTATATTGTAGAAGTAGTAGCTAACGAAACTAAGAAGAATGTTGTGTATATTAACATATTATAAACTTTCGCGATTATTTGCTCTATAATTTAGATATAATATTTAAAAAAAAAACCTATTATCCTTGGTCACGGCATCACGAATGAACGGCTTGGCGGATTTCGCTAATTTTTTTTTGTATTTGTTATTTTCAGAAGGTTTTTGTGAAAGAAAAAATTAAAAAAAAATGCGCAGAAAATTAGAAAATTTAAACTCAACCGCAATTTAAATTATTTCTTATGTAACGGAAAGGGAACGGGAACAATATTATAGGATAATAAAGTGTTGTTAATAGAAAGTAACCCAACGTTCGAACAAAGTCTGCCAGATCCGGTAGTTTTTTATATTAATATAATTATTAAGCTGAGGACCTAGCTTGACCTTTTCGAACCGAAGTAAGTCGACGAGTCGACTTTACTTAGGATGAAAATGTTCGTGCTAGGCCCACGGGAGGCAAGCCTTAATCGTGTCACGCCTTTAACCAATGCTAATGCAACCCGCGTTGAAACTGAGAAGGGTCCGCTGTGGGCCTAGCACGAACATTTTTATTGAGCCCCAATAGATTAACGGTATAAGGTATGGACCGAAATCCTTTAGGTACCCGGTTCAAACCCCACAGCCGTTGCTGTATTGTCGCGCAAACTCGTAATTTAAGCTTAGCAAGAGGGGATAAGGGAATATTGGACATACCTAAAAAGTACTCCTACTAGTAAGTCTCATCTAGTCTGCCTTAAAGCATTCTGATTACTCTTAGCAGTCTGCACACAACAATACTTATACGCAAATTGAGATCGTTCGTGCATACTTATACGAGTTCGTGCGAGTTAAGTGTGTTTGAAAACGTATCCAATGTGGGAAAGCCTAATATAATTATTAAAAATTTACGATATTTTATCGTTCATATTCTTGGTAATCGTATAATGGTTTTATGGAAAGTTGTGAGTAGTAGAATCAATATCAAAGTAAATTATTAATAAAGTCATAGCGAAAGTGTGTCAATTTAAGAGTATGTGATAAATTCTTAGATTATAAAAGCATTTTCTACTAACTGGTATGTTATATATATTATGGATTACGGTTACGGGAAAAAGATACACTACAAAAAGTATTATTCGTATAACTTATTCGCAAAAAGTTCTTAATGACACTATTTCAAAATTTAAAAAATCTTTCCAGAGGATACAATTACATTTCATCTCTAGGTGCCCTGACTTTTTTTTAATGTTTAAATGATCCCCCTGGCTCCCGCTCCCCCTCCCCCCGGTGACGCTGTCGAGAATCACACAAAAAAAATACATACACAATATTTTTAGTCTCGTACTCGAGTATGGAAGCATTGAATGCTTTATTATGTAACTGTGCAAGTAACCTTCATTGCGCATTAATATTAAAACTATTTAAATCAATTTTTATCATGCAGTGTCAACTACAACTTGCACATTTTTATGAATAAAATAATACAACAGACATAATTAACTTTATCATTTTACTAGTTTTTTTAAATATTTATTTGATACTGTTAAATTGAAATAGAAGTATTCAATAAGGAAAAATAAGTATTGTAGTACATAAGAACCATACCTCCTGACCGTCTAGACCGCAACTTCGTAAGCGTGGACTTAAGAATTTAAAGATGACCTGTTTACCAGGATGACTTGTATCCTGTGTTAATGTAGGTAAAAAAAAAAACATCTAATCACCGTTCTTCATTCAAACTCAACCAGTCCTATGTAATTAAAATGATCAAAGATTTTTAACTGAAATGTACTTGTATTATAAAATTACATAAAAAATTGATTAATTCTTGATCTAAGTTATTGTCCCGAGTAATTTTGTTTAAATAAAATTATTTTTATTTCAACACAATTATATTGTCTTTAAATAAATAAAAAAAATGGCTTAAAGCGTGCAAGACCCGCTTATATAGAAGGATTCCGTATCTGATACCACCTTAGTACGTGCGGCGATTTTTCGTGTTATGTCTGTGATCTTTCGCTTTTCTATACAAGATTCATTTTCCGTGAACGCCTGTCCTTGTATTTACCTCTTAACAGAGGCAAATTTTTCACGGAAAATGAATCTTTTTGAAGATCCCTATATTAAAATGAAATATCCATCGGATTAAGTGCTTTTTTGCAATATTTAAAAAAAGGTTGTCTTATGTCATTACTGTTTTTTTCTTAATACTCTCTCTTACAAGGATATTAATTACTTTGAACAAAAAACTGTAAACGTTGTTCAATATCTCTATATAATTCTTCATCGGCCCTTGCAATGCTCGGATAAAAACGTAGCCAAATTGCTTCAGGTGTTCACTCGGTTAATGCCAAGGTAAGTGAGATTCAAAAAACATTGTGCGCATTTAAAACTGTATAAATGTATTTAAATGTCCGCTGGTGAACAACTGGTTTTAATACAATTCTTGTAGTACTTAATCGAAACACTTTAACTCTTTAGAGTTTGTTTTTTGTTTCTTAATACGATTGCTTACTATTACATACATAAAAATAAAGTGCAACAAAAATATAAGACCAGTTGTAAATGTTGTTATATACAGTATGTTTTAATATATAGATCGAATACTTCTGTACATGGTGTGTGAACTTTTAAGCGCCTGAAGTAAATTATAGAAATCTTTTGTGTTTATCTTGAATAGGCTGGCTTAATATAAAATTTAGTCCCGGTAGGACCATTCAGGTTTCAATTGATAGTGATCGACTACCAAACTAAAGAAAAACATTCAAAATTGTAGCCAATACTTTTCCTGGCTACAATTTTGATAATAAAATATGTATAAATAAAATATGTACCGTAATACATAGTTATAATAGGTATCAGTCGTAAACAATAAAGTAGGTACTTACGTATAATATGCTTACCTGACTGTAAAATTAGATAATTGATAGAATCAGGCGTTACTTTGCGGAAATCCATGACATGCATGAGAAGCTAAACTACATTGCTTTAATCCGCGAATGAATACGAGTGAAAATCGGTGTAATGCTGCAACCCGAAAGCTACACCACCGAATCCGCCGAGGGTCACTAATCCCGGGCACCGACATGTGAATTGGTGATAAAATATTATTTTTCAGCCTAAACCATAATAGTGGACCACTAGGACGAAGTCACGTTATACAACTAGTTATCTTTACATGAACGCAATTCCAAAAACAAATGGATACAATGCTATTTTTCTTGTTTGCTTTATAGATAGGGAGCTAGAGAGGAGATTTTGGGATCTCCTCGAACGCTTCAGAAAACTATATAGGGATATCCTTGGACCGCATAATGTACACCCACCAAATATAAACTCTTTATTTAGAGGGGCCCTTTAAAACCCTTATAGGATCCTTATAAAAACTCGGGCGCGACAGTTTAAGATAAGGTGAGTTGATTACATGGGGATAAACTATATTTTAATCATCTCAGGAATTCAGCGTTAAATAAGAAAATGTGAGGGTCACAAAGTTGTAAAAAAAACATCCGCACGTTGCTAGTTCAATATTCGAGCGCGATTATTTTTTTTTATTGTGAATGAAATCCTTTACGGATTAGGGAAACATATAATTTGACCATTTTCTCAAGGCGATGTAGCTAAAACCATCATGCGCTCCAGAAAATCACGCTCCAGACTACAATATGACCTTAACTTAACATGATCTTTTTTTTCTTTTTCTGCACTGAATCTACGTAATCCAATAGATCCCTACAACGCTTTAGTGTCTACAAATTTCTTCCTAACCAGTGATATTGACAACGACCCAAATTATTGACTAGTTAAAGATTAACACGTACTTATGTTTGTTAATATCTACAATTCAAATTTTAAATTCAAAAGTTTATTTATTTACAAATACAAATTCAGTTTAGTACAATATGAATTACAAACAATTATGTGAAACACCTTGAATTTATGTATCCCTGGATGTCTGTTCGGAAATATGTTCGATGTTATTAAACTCAGCTGTTCGAATTGTCGACATTGAATGTATTTGTTGGAGTCTGTGTCCCACAACTTGATTCGCGTGTCCACCGCGAGGTGGCGCTAAGCGCTCGCGCCGGTATAGCAGTCAAGAAGTAGTTGAAAAAGTCGTCGTCGTCGTTAAGTTCGAACTGCCAGTCGGGCCCGTGCAATTCCGGCAAAAAAGAGGTTCTTTTCGGAGTGTTCGAAGATTTTATTGCTCAGTTTACTCAGAGCACGGCATGCGAATCGATTGACGGATATTGGAGATGTAATGGGAGAAGGCGGTTTTTGTTGCATACACACTGTTGCTTAGGGTTGCGCTTTAAATAGACTCTGACCTGAATGGCGCAGTTCGATTTTTTAATAATAATTTATAGTGCTTAATTTACGTATTATGCCGCCGCCAAACATAGCTCAAAGTGTTTGCACGTTTTTGTCCTTAAAGACTACAAAGTTATACAAAACTTTACGCAGCTACAGATAGTCCCCGACCAAACAAAATCATCATTCAAGAGAAAAAAAGAAGTTAAGTAGGTTAAGAAGTAGGGAAAAATATTTTTTAATCGATTTTTTTAAATCGATAAAAAATAATTGTCATCTTTATAAGAAGACTAATAGTCTTCTTTTTATGGTTATGATCCATATTTTTATAAAATCCATAAATTATGAATTTAACAAAAATTGTAACTTGTAGGTTTTAATCGATTGAATGACATTAAAGATGTAATGTAAGTCGTTGTTTCGCCATTTTCTTAGATTGGAGATGTACCATATCCATGAAATGGATGTCTGGTTTTAGCAGGAACTTTAAATTTTGCTATTATTGTATTTCTCTTCTATCCTTTCGGGTTATATTTCATATACCATTTCCTCACGTATATGAGTGACATTGAACTTAAGCTTGTTACTAATTACTATTTAAAGATATAGCATTATTATTTATTATTAAAAATATTTTAGTTATTTTGTTATACAAGCTGATAGTAACAAAAAACCCATCTTTATACGATATGTAAATGGGAGGTTAAAATTATTACAACTGGCGATTTGTTTAAATTTCTTTTCTATATTACTGAGTATAGAGGGTCATCCATGAATTGCGCCACACGAAATTTGCGATTTTTAACCTCACTGTTTTTAAATTTTTTAACCCTCCTTGACACAGATTGTCACATTTTCTAAACCCCTTGGTGTGACGTCACAAACTTTCCAATTTTATGCATGTATTAGAAAATAAACAACTAAAAAGCCGTTTCAAGTTTTTTCAATGTTGTTTTGATTTTTATTAATTTTGACATATGAAGCCATAAAGCTTTTAACCTCCCCCCCCCCCCCCCCCCCCTCCCCACCAGCCCCTTTTTTTTTGTGTATATATAACATCATTTTTTCAAACAAAGCAGTTCCTGTTATACAGAAATATTTTTTTTTTGAAATATATAAATACATACATATGGATAATACACCCAGATTTGAGGTGGAAATCGAACTCACGACCCCCGGAGAAGAAGGCAGGGTCACTACCCACTGCGCCAACCGACCAAACAAAAATTTAACTAATGTTTTTTAACTTTAATTATTTAACAAATAATTAAAGTTAAAAAACATAAAATAATTTTTTGCACTTTATTCATCGAAATCTCTTTAAGCTGTTTTTCGTAGTCATACAGTATAACACTTTAGAAATCTATCTTCGAATTGAACATTGTGTAGATTGATGCATTGTTGGATAACCACGTCCAATTATTGAGAGCGGCCGTTATACTGTCCACAGATGTTCATTTGATTGGCGTTCGGCATGATAAAGATTCAAAGAAGCAAAGATTTGGTAGGGCTTTAGAATAGTTGCGTTTTTCGAGTTTACTCCTTAAGAATCGATTTTGAGGATCGATGAAAATCGATGAAACGAATCGATGAAAATTTTTGGGGAGTACAATCACACGTTACGCGTTACGTTACGTTACACATTACGGCTTGAATTACATGTTACGCGTTACACTTACACGTATCGCGTTGTGTAAGGAGTAAAATCCAGCCGTGCATCGAAGTGAACATACACACTTTTTCTCTACAAAAACTTTATCTCTGGTACGCAGCTACACATAAATTAGTGATATAAAAACACAGTTCAGTGACAAACGGTGTAATTCGAACTAACGACAGATTCCGGCCTTCGCTACTAAAAGGTAAACAAACGGCGTCGTATGTCATCACTTTTGATCTCGGGAACAGTAATAGAAAAAAAACTCAAATGCATCAACAACCTAACGGCCACGATGTACAGTCGCTGCGAAATAAAAGATAAAATAATAATATTTTTTTAGTTACTTAGTTTTGGACTCTCCTTGAAAATTCGTTTCCTAAATCTGAACCATCATCGTAGAATAGTAGATAATATTGACATCACAATAGTACTTCGAAACGAACGATCTAAAAGACTTGAATAGATAAATCTATTCAATTATTATTCAAGTTCAAATATTGCCAGAATTCTATAAAAATATTCCTATTATTTTATTTTACTTTTTTGTGTAAAATAAATAATTATTAGAAAATCAGCTTTTATATTACAAGCAAAGTAGTTTAGCTTCTCATGCATGTCATGGATTTCCGCAAAGTAACGCCTGATTCTATCAATTATTTAGAAAAAACAGTGTTTGTGTTAATTAATTTTATTATGATTAAATAAATTACACACGATACGACGACGCACAAAAACATTCGTAACTGTGTACAACTTAGTCATTTTTTGTGTACAAATGATTTCTACGTCTTAAAATTTCTTGATATTAATACGTGTGACAATTTATGTAAACACAGATAAACCTAATGTTAGAAACTTTGTTTACTAACTAGGTTAATGTGACATTTGGTTGATAAAACGTACCAACGTATGTAAACGGTAAAAGTCGTAGCTTAGTCCATAAACGTTGAAAATGCCCGATTAATAAGATTATTTTAAATTTCTTTAAATAGTATATATACTTTTCAACTGTTTCTGGGAAAATGTTTTAGTGTAACATAATATTTTTAAGGTAAAAATCTTTAACCTTGCAGCCTGATCCTAAGATTACACGCGTGTAAAAAAAACATGATTTAAGGTTGATGGATATAACCTACAGATTTTGATTCACTTGGGGTATAGGAAATGCGACATAAATGGCCAAATCTTTCGACTGCGTACACTTAGGGGGTTGATTTTTCACAGGACAGTTTCAATGGACCGTAAACTTCAGTATATGGTATTAATTTCAACTTAGTACCTTTACGCATTTCTGAGTAAAAGTTTCCTTATAAATTGTATCCACGGCAAATGACTAAATGAGTACCTACAGCTAGAACACTTTTAATAAAAATTCTTTTTTTTCTTTGTTTTTCTGCTGTTTTGTTCCAGTTCACTAGCTGTAAGTATTTTTAAGTCTAAGAAACAATTAGTTATTACCACTAACATACTGTACTGTTGAGGACTTCCTGCACAATAAATCAATCTTATTAGAATCGTTGAATACAAAGTTTAGGTGTCTTGGTTATCGTACTTTCTTTTATTTTCAGTCTAGAAATTATTATTATGGCAGCTCCACATTATTGCTGTGAATACACGCCGTGAATTCACGGCACAAGTCATGCCCTCCACATGCACAGGATGCTGACAGTCGTTCGTGGAACTCGCCGCGAAATAGACGTGGAACATGCTGCTTGCTGAACTTTTGAATTGCCTTATTATATGATTAGAATTGCGCCGCCTCGTCTCGGTGGTTGCTAATCCGGTGCAGAGCCGCATGGCATCGTGTGCATGTGGCATGCACACGCATATCCAATTTTTAATGACCGGCAACGCATCTCGTAGATGCGTTGCCGGTCAGATTTTCTTGTAGTTCAATTATTCATGAGCGATTGCAGTCATTCAGGTAAAATAAGTGGCCATTTTATAATGATATAAGTGCCCTATAGTCGCCTTTTTTATAAGGTTTAGGAATTATAGAACAGTTGGCCGTGGGCTTCGGTGACGCTCAGACGAACCCTTGTCCTTTTGCCCTTGGCTATATAAAATAAAAAAGTTAAATCAAGCACCTTAAGGATATAAATCTATCTTTTTTTATCGATGATCTATTGATACTCTACAAATTCTTGTAGCACAAATAACGCTTCAGCGATTCCAAAACAACTTATTTCTGTGCTATGTTACAGAGACATTAAATCTTTGAGGAGCGCAATAATAGATTTGTTTTACGACAACCGGTCCATAACCGGCCATTAAATCATAAAAGGCATAAAATGTCCTTTTTATTAGAACGTGTTCGAATATGTCTTGTGTGACATATTGAATACGTGCTCGCTCAAGTGTAGAAGACTTGCGTATTTGACAATGTACGGGATTCTTCTAGAGAACTTTACTAAATAAGTGTTTAGATATATAATTTTTATATAGTTATATCTTTTTCCTTTAGCAGCGACTCCTTTCACGTGAATTCAGCAATTTTGTTAACTTTTATTATTCTCATTGTTTTGCGCGGAAACCTTATTATGTTTCTAAAAGTGAAGTAAGCTATGTTATTTCTTATAACATCAGCTTTCTTACGGTCCCATTCCTCCGCCGCGTTATTTAAATATACATTATATTGGAATGTAATATATATTTATTTGGTAATGTTTTCGAACCAATTAGTTGGAAGACTTGTAAATTGGGTAACTTTATATCTTGAATTTTGAGGTTATTGTACCGAGAAATATAATATTACACCAGACCCTTGTCAACACAAAGCTTAATTATGCCATCCGATTTTGCCTTATGTATATACTTATATTACTGTAAGGAACACATAAAATTAACTTATCTAAATTTCACTCTATTTAAATGGACATACCTGTTCCGTGACGTCATCAATCGGGTAGCAACAGAAAAAGATTCGTGACGGAACGTACTCTATCCGAGGGCGAGCGTGACGAATATTTTAATCCAAGGATTTAATGTCCAAATTCGAGCTTAGTTATCCGCGTAATGAAAGGGAAAAGACCTTTGCCGAAAGTTTTTTTTTTCAAGTATTTAAATATTCGCAGAACTGGTGAAGTTCGCAGATAGGGTTTATCGGAGATTTTTGAAGTTATTCGTCTTTAGGGACAAAAAAAGAAAAAAAAAACTAATTTGGTGAAATTGTTTTTTTTTTTTTTTATTTGTTTACTTATTATAACTATCTATAGGCTTTGTAAGTTAAACAAATGTTTTTATTATTATTATAATGCCGGAGCCACACATAGCTTCATTTGAATGATCATTTCAATTATCAGGTAGTATGGCAGGGGACTTTGTGTAACGTCACAAAGTTTTGCAGAACTTTGTAGACTTCAAGGACAAAAATGCACAAACACTTTGAGCTATGTCATACTTAGTCAGAAATGTCACAGGATAAAATACATTTACTTCGTCCAATATCCCTAAAAGTACGACAGGATAAGACTAAATTCTAAAATTATTTGTAATGATACTAAACCTACATATTAATACTTGAAGCGAAAACTTTAGGTACCATATCAAAAATAGCGCGAAAGGAGGAGTATGAAAGGCACAATTATAGATTCCAAGCTGTACTTGCTACTTTGTCCATGTAAAATGAGGTAAATATTAATTCAATTTTAGCGTGATGATATATCCTACAGATTCCTCGATAAATAGGCTATCTAACACTGAAAGAATTTTTCAAATCGGGCGAGTAGTTCCTAAGATTAGCGGGTTCAAGCAAACAAACTTTGCATGAGAAACTAAACTACTTTGCTTGAATCCGCTAATGAAAGCAAAGTAGCAAAGTAGTTTAGCTTCTCATGCATGTCATGGATTTCCGCAAAGTAACGCCTGATTCTATCAATTAAATATGAAATTAATTAAGAAATATCAATGACCTTGATACGATTTTAAAATATCTTTAGGGAAACTTCATTATTATACAGTTAAAGTTTAGCTCGAAAGGTAAAGTACAACGCTAGAAATAAAACAGCGTTACGAGTAAACGCATGAACTAAATAATGTTGTTTTTTCATAATCTATACTGACTAACGTAAATTCTTTTACTGCCTTCTGCTTAATATCACTTCACATCGACCTATAGGTCTCGTCACGTAAAAAGTCCACTGAGCGATCGTGGAGGGGGGAAGTTTGCGCGTGGGTATTACGTGGCAAGCGAAAGTATTACCACTAAACTAAATTTTTTTTTTATAATTAAAATGTTTATTGTAGAATTGTTAAATAATAGTTAATTTAAGGACATTTATTTTAATCCTAATTTATTTTTTTTTAATCCTAAGAAACACAAGTGAGAGAAGTACTTAATAAAAAATATGGAGTTACTTCTTATCGAAAAAAACATTATAAACCATTTGATATTTTCTGCTGCAAAACCATGGTGAGCAGAAATATTGTGCTTCTCTGTACTTTGAAAGCGAACAAGCGTGATCTCAAGCTAAGGTCGTCTAACCAACCTAAAGCGCGTACCCACAGATATGTTGGGAGAGCGTTTTCCCGTCCCAACTCTGCTTGGCAATGCGCAGTTACATCGCCAGCGTACTTTTTACGTGACGGGAACTACAATTAGACAAGTGTTGGTAACATAATAAATGTAAACTCAATTTACTTTATCACCATGGGTACAACCGACATAAATAAATATTTTACTATCGTGTATTTGTACACTTAACACATTGAATTACTTACTGGGTGCCGAAGTTTGTCAAATGTCCGCCGAAGGTAGACAAGGAGCCCAATCTATAAGCATAAGGAGACAGCTTCTTATTTAGTCATTACATACACTCGTTGCATGTAGTTTGAATATTATAATAGAAGGAAAGAGTCATATACTTTATTGAACTATCAACAGATATAGATTTTAATAATAAAGCGGACCCGGCATACGCTGTCCTACCTGAACGTTGGGTTACTTACTATTTACTATATTTTATTATCCCATAATATAATTTCCGTTCCCGTCCATCGTTACATAAAAAAATAATTATATATGGTGTTTGAGCATTTGTCTTTCGAGGTATTTTCTTATTTTTTCTTTGATATGAATAAACTCCTGATAGAGGAGGTCGTGGCCTAATCAGAGGTCGGCATTGCTAGGTTAAGTAGCTCTTGCTGCGACCGGGTGATAGGTGGATGACCCATTGTTAATGGTTTATTTTGGATATCCGACCTCCTGCGTGTTTCGAAAGGCACGTAAAACAGTGGGACCCGATTCATGTCACCTCTACCTGACTAACACCTTAGTGGCAGGGTTGATTTTTAAACAACCCTGCCACGCCTACGAGATTCCCTCAAGGTCGAGGCTTATAGGCAAAACTGGTCACCGGGCAGCTGCGGCTGAGACAACAGCCCGGGCAAGGAGGATTAACTCGAAGCCCGTACGCCCTGAAGCCTAGACCGAAGGAAGACATCCTGTAGTTAGTTAATACGAATCTCTCATTCTCATATTCTAAGACATTAATTTTAATAGTATGCTAAAGGGAAATTTTGATATACATAAGATTTACAACGTATCTAGGCGCATTCGAATATACAAGGATTAACACGGAATTCTTTAAAACAGCTTCGTAAACAGTTCTTTATTTTTTTTAATGTGAAATATAAAAATGGTTACTGTGGATTATACTTAGGAGATAGACATGTGCCATCGATGGCTTTCTTATCGATCTTTTAAAGATATAATAAATTATTTTGACCTGTCTCGTAAGGTTTAATGCGTTTTTTATGACATCACATTGCAAATCCCTTTACTTCTGCCACTAACCCCCATCCCTTGCCAAACTCATCCAGTTAGCAACTAAGTTCTCTTTGCAAATAGACAAAAAAAAATTGACCTTGCGTCTGTCCTATACGTATCGTATTTATGAACATACTGAATTGGTATAAAAATTTAATTTCGACACTACAAAGAGACCCTTTAATTTAATTTACATGTATAGAGAGATAACGCATAAGAGCGCCCATCGAAATGCATCGTTGTACGAAGCGATATAATAAAATATATTTTATAACCAATTTTCTGTATATAAGCTTTGCGAACTCCACTAATTGTCATTGGTCCTTTAAACTTCAAGTGAAAACGACGTTTACACTGCAGCGAAAATAATTTTAATAGAAAATAAATTCAAGTAAGATGACATCGATAAAGACGTTTGTTGGATTTGTTCTGTTTCTAATTTTACATTGCAAAAGTGGTAAGTCACAAATTTCAATTTTTAATATGGCCTTTTTTTCGTAGTATTACAAGGAACCCTTATAGTTTCGCTGTGTCCTTCCGTCCGTCTGTCTGCCTGTATGGTGGTCCCCCCCCCCCTAGCATTTCCAAACTATTAGACGTAGAGACTTGAAGTTTTCCATGTTGATAGAACATGCTAAAAACTCATTAGGAGAGTTTGTAGAAAAGCACACAGTTGTGGACTTTAGGACATCGAGATGATGAGGGTGGAATGTCAAAAAAAAAAATACTACATACAAATATGTGGGGTTAAAATTACGTTCAATATTTTATTGACAGCGTTTTGATTTCATATTAAAAGGTACTTACCTTGATTTCTTCAAGAGTTCGCTCTGCTAGCTTTGATTCAGCTGAAGCTAAACCACTCTGAAAGAGAAAAATATCATTTAGTTTCAAAAATCAAAGAGTTAAGTAACATAATACATCAAAATATCATATTCAAGATATTTTATTGTTTATTTTTATAGAATAGGCATGAAATTTTGAAAAATATATTTATAATTTTTTCAAGTATATACTATTGCTAAAAAATAAATATTTCTTCAGAATGTAACGTTTTTATACAAAAAAAAAACATAATTTTAAGGCTCCAAATTCACTCCAAAACACTTGAAGTTGCCATGACGTCACTTTATGTTAACAGCGCGTTTCACTAAGCTTTATCCCGACGTTTTCGCCACGACCGTAACGATCGCAGCCGTCAAATGTCGAATATCTGAATGTGCACTTTAAAACATTGCGATCGCTTATTGGAGCTCACTTATAATATAAGGTGACGTCCTAGTCTCTGCTGAGTGTTTTAGCTATCGTGGCGGATAGTTGTATTTTTAGTTTCCTTTTTTGTTAAACCCAAGTAACATCTCACTCGCATAATAAAAATAAATACGTTTGTTAAGCTTAATGTATCTTATTCTATCAGATAAATACATCATTTAAATTATATTTGATTATTGTCGTCATGCCTATTGGTTGAAAATAAAAATATTTCAACGTAACATACAAACAAATAATAAAAAAATCACTTCATTTTTTTTGTTTGTATAAAGAGCGAAAGCATATAAAAATATAAACAGATATTGAAGACTTCAGCTGACCTTTTAATAAATATCTTTATATTTTATGCGTTGACAGTGCATCGAAGATCGATTCGCTTTCGATGTCACCCAACAAGGTCACATCAATTGTACCGATAGCCATCAAGAGATAAGAGTTATCAGTAAATACGTAATTATCAGCGTTTGATAGCGCGATACGGAGATGTAAAACAGATCACTGGCAATCTTTCTCAAAATTGCTCTCAATGATAATCCTAATACTGCAAATATGAATATGAGTTTGTTTGCTTTTAAATCTATACATATAAATAAAGTCGAAGAATCTCTTTGTAATGTTCAAATTATTTTTTTTACTAATTACATATGACTATGACTATACCTGTAACAAAAACGCAAGATATAAAACTACTATTGTCTATCTTTCGATCTATTTATCTGTTTGTTCCGGCTAATCTCCGAATGGGCTGGACCGATTTGGGCGGGACTTTGAATGCTAGATACCTGATTTTACAACGTATTAGGTTTTTTTGAGTTTATCTAAATAATTATGGTGCCACAGGAACCACTGAAAACCCTCAAAATTTAATAAAATCGCTGAATTCACAAGGGCGAAGTCGCGTGTTACAGCTAGTACATAAATACATAAATAATTTTGCATACACCGACGTAGGGCAATAAGTACATAAAATAATAGGTATAGAACAAAATAAAAGACATCGGACATAACAACTCGACCTACATACATTCTACGAGTAAAACCGTGGACGGAAATTAGTAATTAATAGTTAAAAGGAATAAACATATTTTATTATTAATTTGACTATCATTTATTGAAATATGTTATTCTAAATACATTTTTAAATATGAATATAAAAATACAAACATTTAAAAATATATAAATTATATTTATTATTACTACTATTTGTTCTTAACTATATTGAAACTTAGCTATTTTGTCGGAAATGTAAGATAAAACTTGTCCTGTATAAATCCCTATGTCCTTTTCTGCATTTCTGATCATGTGTGCAAAAGATTCACGAAAATCATCCGAGTAGTTAATCAGTGGAAATCGTAATTAACTACAGTCCTCAATTTATAACAATTTGACTCTAGAGATTCGATACTTGCAGCCACGGTATTAAATAATAGTGGGCAGCATTGTCTGGCTCTACTTCCAAACTTATTGCGTTTCGTATATTACTCGTATGATGAGACGTATTGATGACCGCGCGACGGAAATAAACCCATTAGCTGCCAATACTTCCTCATTCAGTATTCAAAGCGCCACGTTTCGGAAAAAATGAAAACTGCGAGTTACATACGTATTCTTGGAGGAACGCCAAGATATTTTGCAAAAGGGCAGACGGTCATTCGGACATTTTACTTTCGCTGTTTAGGGGTCATCAATAAATTCAAATAAATTCGTCACACGAATTCAACGATTTCGGAAACCTTTTGTGATATCAAATATTTTCAAATTTTATGCGTGTATAAAAAATAATTAAAAGAAAGCGGCAGTTTCAAGCGTTTTTGAAATTTTTAATTTTGACATGTGACGTCACAAGCTCTTCGCCACCCCCTGCCCGTCACATCGCAATGCTTAATCGTAAACTGAACTAAGTCAAAAAAACTGATTTTTGTGAAATCGCAAAATACGTTTTGTCATTTACGACTTATTCCCCTTATAATTCGATAAAAACGACATTATAGTAGCAAATTCTGTATTTTAACAGTAGTTAATGAAGTGATGAATGACATTGAAATATTATTTTAATAATATTTTACTATTTGTGAGTCTCTTTAACAAAGACCTATATTAGTTAAAAAGACGAAAATAGCTTCATCTCAATGTTGGATAGAGATTTCGAAATAATTCTTAGATTGGCTGATAGAGAACGTTGAAACGAAGCTGCCTGTATCATTGACTCAATTTAGGCCTAAAACATAATCGGTGAGTTTACCATCAAGCATACGACAAGTCCAAATCATAGTTTCTTGTCTTGTATTAACATACGTAACATTATTAAAAGAAACTGTTGCTTTTTGGATTATGTGATGTCACAGCAAGCGGGAGTTCCCTCCCATACGTGTCACATTTTCGATACTCCTATCGAAAATGTGACAACCTGTTACGAGACCAAGAAAAGGAGTTAAAAATCGTAAAATTGGCGTGACTTAATGACCGTGATATGACAATGTTTTGTCTACACGTTACAAAAGTATTATACGCTTTGAAAATTCTCTATTTAAAATTCGGTCGATGAGCGTATAAGATACTGCTGCCGACACAAACTGAGAAATACCAAAAATAAATGCGAAAGCGTTTGCTCTACTTTCACAAGTTACTTGTCAACTCAAACCGATCTCAAATTTTACCTTGCATTCGTAATTTAAAACAAAAATATAAACCTCGACCTCTCAATGGAGCAAATGATATTCGTATAGTGCCGGGTTTAAACCCCGATCCAGTGGGGCTATTGTCATGCCCAATTCTAATACAAGCTTTCACCAAAGCCTAACTGAAGGGGTGCCCCTAACTATTAGGAATATACTTTATTTAAGTTAATGACGTGTTCTAGTATAGAAATCGTCGAATGTCATTATTTCTCCTAGAATTTACGAAAAAATACAAGTAAGTACTACACGAATACTTGAAAACGATACGATCGTTATATGAGACTATTTTAATTGCGTTGAACACGGCGGCAGAGAGAAATTAAATGGAAATACTAAAGGTAAAACATTAAGAATCCAAGGTATCTGGGGCATGAGGTATGCTTTTACGTTAATACTAGTAAAAGTGCTAACTAGAATAGTGTCAAATGCTGTTAGCTATAGAATAATATAAATATATATATAGATGCCCTGCTTAGTATAGGGTCATACATCCCATCACATGGATAACGTAGTTTTCATTTACTTAATTCAAAATCCAGCACCGCACGTCGCCGAGCCGGCTGGTAGTGCAGTTTTTCATAGGACTAGAAAGTCAATTTGATGAACCGCCTGCGATGTTGCCCATTGTTATATAAAAAGTCGTTTATAATTATCATCTATCTAACAGCCTTTAATCCCCCAATGGATATTGTTTCTGCCACTCTCCTTTATCGCTCGCAACCCGCACCCAGCCACTTCCCAACTCCTCTCTGATGTCGTCAACCCATCGTGCAAAAGGTCGTCCCGGATTACTCCAATCCAATCTAGACCACCACTCAGTAGCTTGAGTACACCTCCTGCTAACGCCACATCTAACCATATAACCATTTTAATATAGTCCGTATAGATAGTAGAATAATATCGACGTACATCAGTTCTTTCCAGCACCATGGCTCTCAGCCTCGCGTACATTGCGTCTTCGCGCATGCGCGCCGCGTCACGTATCTCACGTACAAGATCCGTCACGTACCCGGGGGAATACTGCCCTCCGATACCTGTAAATAAAGTGACAATAAATACATAATATAAATAATAAATAAATAAATATATCGGGCTACTTGACACAGAGATGTCTGTTCATAAGATAGACAAGTTAATGCCTGTGTTATAGATAACAGACGCCTGTTATACATAATATTTTTTTCTACAAATATATAAATGAACACGTATAGATAATACACTCAGACTCAAGGCAGGAATCCAACAGACGACCCCGGAGCGGTAGGCAGGGTTACTGCCAACTGAGCCAACGGGTCAGTCAAAATATAGGATTATATAATAAATATATTCGCTGCATTAGGCCTCCTTAATAAAATTGTGGCTTAAAAATATATCACGAGTCCTTTATTTGAATTGAAACCTTTAAATTGAAACTTTAATAAATTCAACGCGAAGTCGTGAGTTTAGAAAATATTTTTTTTATTACATTATTAGGTAGTGAATTGAATAACGCAGTTTTCCCATAATAAGTCAGCGTGCAATTAAATCGATCAATATTAATGACGCGTGCAAAGTCTTCCTTGCTCTGCAATTACTCAAAAAACTTACGTACGTGCATAATTTTTACTGTATTGCAATTTTATTGTCTCGAGAATCTATAGACAGGCATTGTTCAGTATTTTTACAGATTACTCTATAGTTATTAACACGATTTACTACTAAAGAGTTTTGGAAACATAATGGAGAGATAATTTAAAAATTTACTACTATTCCTTGGATTTATCTTTCTACGTAATTAAAACAGTAGGATACAACTATACATCGTTAAAATATACTTATAAAAGTGTATATTCTGATTATATTCATTTAGCCCTCATTCGCACGAGAGCTTTTTTACCGCGCGTTACCTTGTTCTGGACCGAGATAACGCTAGGAAGAAGATATTGCTTCTGTGCGAAGCCAGGGCGGTTTTTAGTTGACTAAAAACGTTTATGTTTTTCGGGGTACTTACGTTCACCATTATCAGGTCGAAGAGCTCCCATATAGAAAGCCAGAGCAGCAACGGCTAGGACAGCAACGGCAGCCAGTAGAGCTCCACCCACCAGAGCTGCTGAGCACAGACCACTGCTGCGTCCACTGCTTGATGCTCGGGTGTACCCGCCGCCAGCGAACCGATATTCACTCTAAACGAGAAGAGGAGAATATCATAGCATTAATACTTAAATACAACGAAATTATTAATGGGATTTCCATTTAGGAGATATTTATTTAGTACCCAAAAAAGGTAATGTTAAAAAAAACATTGTAGCAAGAAATGGCTGTTACCAGGCATATTCCTTTTAATTTTTCAGATATTTAATGAGAAAAGTTCCATTTCCTAACTGTTCACAATGTGGAATATGTATATATATGGATATATGTGGATGTGTACCATATTTTGATGGAGTATGTTCGGAACGAAGCCGAAAGACTGCACTTGAAACAAATAGTGTCGATTGGTAGGTGCTTTGATTTTGCTGTGTGTAACATAATTTTCAGCGCTCCTCGTTCGGGCGAAGAAGAATTACTGTTTAAGTCGGACCAGGCAGGTTAAAGCCGACCATAATTGGGGGCAACAACTTGGGGGTTACTACAGGGGTGGCTTATTCTAGAAAAAATGAACTCCCTTAAAAAATATAGAAAATAAAATATATAGGACAATATGTCTTACAATCTATTTGGCCAACCTATATGGATTGCACTCTGATACCTAAACTAGAATACCCTGCACCAATAGGCATCAGCAGCTGGCCCTCTTGAATTCTTAGTAAGGTTTAATTTTAGCTGCATATGTATTTTTTAATTTAAGTTTTATAAATTAATTTTCTTTCTTTTTATTATTGCTTTTTATGTGTAGTTTATTTTTTCTTTTTGTGTAATTATTAGTTTTTCTTTTTTTCGTTTTATTTTTTAACAGACATGTTGTACATTCTGTATACACGATAAGTAGACCATACATCGG
Source organism: Charaxes varanes (assembly GCA_024363005.1). Lineage (NCBI taxonomy): Eukaryota > Metazoa > Arthropoda > Insecta > Lepidoptera > Nymphalidae > Charaxes > Charaxes varanes. The sequence goes on from JANCMC010003429.1 coordinate 350,493, forward strand.
ATTTTTTGTTGTTATTAAAAAAAGTATTTTAATATCTCAAAATATGTTACTGTTGGCGTTCCTAATAAATATCGAAGGCCGGTTTGAAATCCATTAGGACCGACATTCAACCTCGGACTGTCCTTTGTTTGTTGGTCCTTTTCAGATTGGGCGCAAGGAACCCTTAGCTTTTAGATAGATATCATATTTCTTGAGCGAATTATCATACAATAATAAAAAATAAAATATGGCCAAAAGCGTGTCAAGGCACGCTTATATAGAAGGGTTCCGTATCTGATATACTATAAAAGTATCAAAAGTTGTTGTCCGATTTCGTTCAGAATAACTTTCGTAATGAGTTTTTAGCATGTTCTATCAACATGGAAAATTTCAAGTCTCTAAGTCTAATAGTTTGGAAATGCTAGGGGAGGGGACCACCTTACGGGCAGAGAGACGGACGGACGGACAGAGCGAAATTATAAGGCTTCCTTGTAGTGCTACGGAACCTTAAAAAAGACGCTAGAAAATAACGTTAATAGTAATTCCTTTAATAAACCGACGAGTAAATAAATTTCGGCTGTCTTTGACTACAAGTAATCAACTGAGTTTACTCGTCGTTAGTAGAAGGCAGTAATGTTACAGTAGCTTTACATGGTGAAATCACACGAAGACTTACCTCAGCAGTGGAGGGTGCGGCAAGTGACAGGAGCACGACGACTCCCAGAGCCGCCCGACTCCTTATGAGCATCGTAAATCTGCAACCAAACGCCACACTTTAACTACTCCCCAAGAAACTGCTCAGCGTCCAATTAAAGGCTAAGTGGTGCCGCGTACTAGCTTGTTAAGTCCTATTTCATACACTATCATTTTATCAAGGCCTAATGTAGTCTAGATGAAGACTATATTAAAGATAAAACTGCATAGAGTTGAGTTGCATTAGCTTTGCACGTTATAGTTAACAAGGAAATGTATGTAACACATTTTTTGTATGAATTATTTTAAAAGAGCATACTCTTGCTTGCTGATTCTTCTCGTGGCCCGACTTTTCCGAATCAGTGTTAGTTTTTAAAATATTTGATAGTTCAAAAGAGCTTGTATAAGTCTACTTGAATAATAATTTTTTTTTGAATGGTATACGTAACTCATTTAAAGAAGAGCGGAGTCTTTTACCATAAGTAAATCTTTACTCCAACGGGGACTTCAATCGTATATTTTTTTTAAACTGTAAAAACATGGTTAGATAAATAAATTATATATAGAACCGCAGCAAGGGATCTTGATGTATTTTCAATACATTTTCTGTAGTAGACCGGAACGTCCCCATACACATTATCGGCGTGCCGTCGGACTGCGTAGGCAAAACTACACAAAAATTCGTCCGGTACACCGTAACGTGGACGCTAGTCGCTGAGAATTAATACTAACTTCTAACTCGTGATGTCCATCGATTCTCGGCTGTAAATAGACTATCGATAGGCTATAACTAACAGAACATTGATAGCTCTATAGATATCGTCAACATAATTGATAGATATATAGATACCATAATGATTTTTTAATGTATTGGTGTTCATAATTTATTAACTAGCACTAAAATTGATACGATTGTAGTTTTGAAATAAAATACCGGTGCTGGTCTATTAAAAAGTGAAACTTATAAAATGTGCATAGTAAACGGATCCAGAGGCCCTAGCACGAACATTTGGAACCGTTCGAAGTTGACTAGTCGATTTTATTTAGGGTCAACATGTTCGTGCCAGGTGCACAGGTAGCAAGTTTTTATTGTGTCACACTTCTAATCAATGCTAATGAAACCCGAGTTCCACTTCGCACTGTTCGAAATGTTGGTGCTTGGGCCTCAGCGACACTATGCTTGGGTCGTAAACATAACATTTCGGTCGGTCGTAAACACAACTTTTGCTATATCTAATTTATTACATTATTTTGTTCTATGTGCGTTACATTACCATATCAAACAATCTTACGCATTTAAGTACAGTTACTTTAATCTGTTTGCGTGTTTTCATTAAATATAACATGTAACAAGACCATTACGAAAAAACCCAAGTTATAAAAGGGCCATAAAATATTTTACGAGTGAAGAATGTTGAATATGTTATGAAATCATACTTATAATTTGGGAGTACTCATCAACTCATTTCATTTATTATCATTTGCATCATGCGAACAGTACACATATGAACCCACTTCTGGGCGTAGCAAAATAGTTCAAAAAAAAAAACAAAATCATAGAGGAGAAAACAGCTACAAGAATTTATTTTTTTAATTCTCAAAGCAAATGTTCCAAAGATAAGTAGTGTTGATTTTTTTCCATTTTCTTCCGTTTCCTTTTGTGAAACTAATCAATGTTTCGGGTAACTTAAAAGCACACTTCTGAGTGTTAGGAAGTAAATAAATTAATTTGAGTGCTCGGATGGGGGATTGCATGTAATCTGTACTGTTTAGGACAGTTTCCTTGATATAAATCCATATATGGATATAGATTTATATCAAGGAAACTGTCCTGAGAATGGTCTCAAACAACTACACATCACTATGAGATTATCCACTACTACCAAGGAGTCCTAACCTATTTTGATTATATCGCCCGTAGATAACCAAACAATTTAGCCGTTGTAGTTGGAAAGGTTGCGGGCAAAAGACCACGAGACCGCTACCCTACACGCTGGTCTGACCAAATTAGGAACATCCTGGGACTAATATAGATATTTCAACTGCCTCGAAACGCGCTGAAGACCGAGTGACATGGAAGTAGCTGGTTTACCTCTCCACCAAGGCATACCCGAAAGGACACGACGTTTATCAGTGAAGATCGATATCTTCAGTGATCGATATCTTAGTCGATACTAAGAGGAATGATTTGACGATATAAAAGAGCTTGTAAAAGATCTATTTGAATGAAACACCATTTGAATTCATTTGGTCGGCCACTACTCGATTGATTTCAATGAAATAATCTATATATGTATTAATAATATCTATATTAGATTAATACATGACGCAAGAATTGTCGGTAACTTTTTACTAAAGTTGCGTGAACGGACGAGTATGAAATTTGGAACAAGTATTGTTTATATATAGAGGTGGTTTGCAAATGCTAATATTTTTATAAAATATGCATTATTATTAATAATAATAATTATTATTATTATTTTAAATAAAAATAATATAAGTTTAAAGAAATATTTTTTATTTATTTACTTATCTAATATAAAAAAAATCTCGTGTATTCACAGTGTCTATTGTCAAATTCCTTCGAAACAGCTTGACCGATTCTTATGAACAAAAAATTCATAATTGGTAGATCATATAATCGCCCGGAAACTTGTTTTTAAACCCTTAAGTTATATTGGTTGCCCACGCGGACGAAGTGAAGAACAGACAGACAAAAGACAGAAAAAATATAATGACGCTAAGAACTCGATCCGGACAGTAGTTATAAAAAAAAATTCCTAGGTTTCGATTAAGTATCAAAATTATTTCTCTCGTCTATCCCTATAGCGGGCCAAATTTGCGACGTCACCCTTTTGGCACGGCCGGATAACCGTATAATATGGCGCGGATGTCCTGTAACATTCAAAGTTAACATGTGTATAAAGTAGCCTGCTTGAAATTGGCGACGCTGCAAGTATGGTTCGCTGTGCAAGTAAGTATTCAAAGTCCATATGAAAAAAAATTACAAACACTTTGAGCTATAATGTTGCGTAAAAATAAAATGTAAAACCAGGATCATGGAAATGTTATATGGGTGACTATAATTGCGACATCAACAATGAAAAAAAATATATTTTATTTATCCTTTACTTAATGATAAGGTTACCTTTGTTAGGTTACCCATATAGTTTCCATATTAATTTTTTTAATAACTTTGTCCTGTTCCACTGAGAGGTTTCCTTTCCTATAGTATCTCACGTCAATTAGCACTATCCAATCTTGATTCAGTACAATTATTCGTGAATTATTCGTTTTATTTATGAAAATGCTTAATAAAAAAATATTAAATTGAATATGGGCTAGAAGGTAATAATAATAAAATAAATATATAGTTGTAACTATTTAATTATTAAAGGATTATTTTTTTTGCCGTCAAGTATTCGATCAGAAGTCAGTAAGTTTTAAGTAAGCATTATCACCGTTAACCTAAAACAGCCGTAGCGATGAGTGGATCCAGAATCTCCTGAACTTGCTTGAAAATGGCTTCTTTTGTGTCTTCAGCATTTACCTGTAACATTTACGATAACATAAAAATCCTCAATCGTGCGATTGCTAGGCATTTCCTGTCTCGCATAACATCTGATGTTTGCCACGGGCTTCGATTGACCCGCTGGCGTAGTTGACCTTGCTCCGGGGTTGTGGGTTCGATTCACGCCTTGAGTCTGGGTGTATATGTAAAGAAGCATGCTATTTATATATTTTGAAAAATATTGGTGTATCAGTTGTTTAGTTCAGTGTTCATCTCCGTACCTGACCGCTTCCTATGTATTTTATCTATGTGGCATCTGAATACGTCTGAAATGGTAATAACCAAAAATATACCATGCCATAATGTAACCATATGAAAAGACGATTAAAGCAGAACTACGGTTAAATAGGCGCGGAACAGGTTGTGTCCTAATCAGTGCTCGGTATTTGAGTCGCTAAGAGCTCCAACTGGATGGTATTAAATTGAATAATAATTAAGTAAACTCGTTTGACATTGATCAATAATTGTATTTGGCGTCATCGTAGATGAGTTACATTATCTAGTTTTAGTTTATTTTATGTATTTTTTCTGTTATTTTTATGTGTACAATAAAGTGAATAAAAAAAAAAAGGGTTCCGCACCATCACGTAATACTTCACCAGGATATTTTAAGATTTATACTTTTCATGAGATTCATTTTAATTTGACAAGTCAGTCAAGTTTTTTTATGAATTTAGGGTTTTCGGAATTTATCCTAAAACTTATACTTTAAGATATAGCTTCTTGACAAATTTCATGATTCTAAGTCAACGGAATGTACCTCAAAAGTTTTGGTTCCCTTTGCAAATGTATGGGAAATGCGACATAAACGATCATATCTTTTGATTGTGTTCACTTGGAGGGTTGATTTTTTCATAGCTTCAAGGGACCGCAACTTCAGTATTTGGTATTAATTTCAACTTCATAGCTCCACGCGTTCTTGGAAAAAAGGGTCTTAACCGACAGACGGACAACAAAGCGATCCAATAAGGATTCCATTTTCCCTTTTTGGGCACGGAACCCTAAAAACTAAATTACTTTGCTTTATTCAGCGAATTCAAATGAGAGAAAATCTTTGCAAACTTGTAACTCGAAAGCACCACGTAAAGAAACTTTACGAGTAACCTTTTATCCTAACGATGTTTGGGTTTTGAGACCAAATATGTGTTGCGGTACAACAGAAAATCAGTACAGTGCTGTGCTTTGGTGTCGGTGTGACGACAACCCGGCTAATTCTAAAATAGTTGTCAAAATCAGTTTGCACTAGTGTTTTCAAATGATGGACATGATATACTAATTTGCGAATCATTTTTGCCATCAATATATCATACATACAACTTTATTCTCTTTAAACAGGAGATCAGCAACAAAGTAACAGTCGATGAATTGATGCTTGAGTTAGAGGAGATGAAGGTGTCATGTGTCATTCTGAAGAAAGACTTTCAGGAAGTGGCACATGAACGCAAACTGTTGCGACCGACCAGTTTTAATCTATCCGTAAAGCGAAGCCTCTCGTCCTGGTACGAGGCTCTGCCCGATTTGGACATATCGGGAAGGATGAAGACCATTGCGGTAAGATTTGATCACTCAATTAATTTAATTTTATACTTTATCGATATATATTTTAGCGCTTTTCTTGGAACTTTTTGCCTCGTACAATTTCTCTGTGGAATCTGTTGCTTATTGCCTATTTTCGATGGCTTTTAATTGTTTTTTAGCCTAGTAGTGTATATGATATCATGTCATATGAACCACCTAGTATTCGGGTCGGGTTAGCTTGCGCGTCCGCACCCGTGTTATAAATTCTTCTTGCTGCTGGCTGCCGAACGTTGATGCGATCGCGCTAATAATTTATAAATCTAACGCCTTCTGGATCTGTTTTGTGTTTTACAATTTTATTGTCTAAAAACATAAAACTACGCTAAAGTTTCTGTAATATTATTTTTAGTGTTAACTTCATGCTTCACAATTTGAACAATGTTTTCTTTCGACCTCTTTGCCTAAAGTTTTCAAAATGCTAGTGCGTAAAAAACAACTTATTCTTTTAGGATTCCTCTATGTACACTAGTAAGTACTAATTGTATTGTTTATGATTAAAATAAAGATATTTGAAATAAAATAATAATAGTGTATATGAGATCCTTGATTCTTTACAGTGCATAAAAAATTTGAAATAAAAGTATTGGTTATACCAAAGTGGCGTCGATTATACTGGATTTCTCTAGTACATTATATGAGATCTCTATACATATGTACTTAAATTTTTGGTATAAATATATTATTTAATGTTAGTATAAAGGCCTCGTTTACTACTGGCTCGTATAATTCAAGTACGAGCATTGATCCATGGGTTTTCCTGTATGCTTATCAATTTGAACTTTAAAAACAAATAATACAAACTGACATTCGCATTTACATATATCATATTAAATGAATTTGAAGAGGCATACTTGAACGTACTTTCATATTGGTTACTTTAAATCATGTCGTTTTCTTGCGTTTCTGTTACAATGGTCAAATTGTTTTTTTTTTTTTATGGCATTTGGCTACCGTAATGCCTGGTATCTACGTTACGGTTACTGTAGAGACCAAACCGTACAGGCATTCCTCTGCAGGTAGACCGGAGTGTGTATTGGGCAGTTATCGACCGGTAGAAAATCGAATATTAATTTCAATCTATTTTTTTACGCTGGACATGCAAACTTGCATAATAAACTGTTGCCGCCGCTACATAACGAGATGGTGATGATGTCGAGTGGAAAGATAAAACTAAAGCAAACTAGATGGCGCTGTACGGATAGGTCGACGAACGCGGTACAAACGCTGTTGCGTACCATATAAGATCACAGCATTGCCGCCACTTCACGTGGATCTTTTGTGAAAAAGAGAAACTGATGCCCGGGCGCGTTAAACCAATTCGGCTGTAGACCAAAAGGACTGCAAGCGTGATGCTTCAAAAGCGTTCGGCTAAGATGAATCAATTGCTTGGTTTTTTATGTAGCCAGGATTCATAGAGAAGGTTTTGCATTTACAGATCAGCCGAGAAGAGCAGGTGTGGCAGAACGAGCTAAAAGACTTGATCTGGTTGGAGCTCAAGGCGAAGCTGTCTGGTCGAACGCTCGGCCAGCAGGACGCCTTCCTGTGCGCGCAACGCAACATCATACCGTCCATCATACAAAGGATTCACGAGTACAAGTAAGAATTTATAATAAATTGTAAGCAACTAGCTGTTTCCCGCGACTTTCTCCACGTAAAATTGCGAGCCCCCCTTGGACCTTCTTAATGTGGCCATATCGAAAAATAATTTCTTAGCGGATGTCAACTAAATATAAACTACCTCCTTGCGAAATTTCATCATTACGCCTCGCCGTTTTCGAAATTTTGTATTAGGTGACCTTTCGCTTTTTTACGTATAGATATTTTAGACAGTTTTTGCATAAAAATTAAGCCCTCGTTCGCACGAGAGCTTCTTTAAAGTCTAAGAAAGCGTCGAAATAGAACATAATTCCCAAGTTTCTGTTTACACTAAAACGCTTTTATAACGCGACGCTTTTTTATCGAGCAATGTTCAATTTTCAACGCTATGTTATATACATATACATACACAGGTATATTTTCGTGCCGACGACGTTGAAAAAGTGCCAACGCCAAAATTTATCGCAATGCTTTTTAAGAGCCTAGTTAAGGCAGGAAATTCTTAAAATATGTTTTGGTAGTCAGATACGCTAAGACAGATTCTACGAGCCAATGCGGAACAAGATGTACTCTTCTCTAGGAAGACTTCTGAGTTGCAATGCAATTTTAGAATTAATATTTCTTAATACAATCATGCATTGTTCTATAGAATTTATTTGCTTTCCTCACTAAAATATTTTCTAAAATTATTCTAGAGTTAGAATAACTGATGATCTCGTTTCCTCAACTTATAATAATAGCGAGTTAAAAATTAATATCGTTTTTAGGTTTGTGAATCCAGATCCGTGTAGAAACAGATCTCGCCGTTTGGCCACCACCCCCGGAATGGAAGGCAGGATCACTGCCCACTGCGCCAATGGGGCAAACTAAATGACAAATGAAAAAAGAAAATGAATTTTATCGAATGCGCAGTCTAGTATTATCAGTACTTTGTCTATGCAGTATGACTATTACAGAATAAAGTATAGATTAATCTACATATAAAAATCAATCCATGTTTCCCTTGGTCACGGCATCACGCGTGAACGAGGCTACCGATTTCGCTGATTCTTTTTTTGTTCCGTTAGTATTGCCAGGAGAAGGTTCTTTATGAAAGACAAAAATAAGAAAATTACGCGGTGCTTAAATCAGAAAATTTAAGAATACTTAACCACCATATTAACTTATTTCTAATGTAACAGGCACGGGAATAATATTATAGGATAATAGAATTTGCCCAGCATTAGGACAGAATGGACTATAAGAAAAAAAATTGAATGTAGTAAATAGTAAGTAACTTAACGTTCGGGCTGGATAGCGTCTGCCGGCTCCGCTAGTTTAATATAATATAAGCATAATAATAGTATTGTTTAATCATACCAAAATATAATATTCACTACTATTATAATCTTGCCATTATACTGTCGTATCTTATATACTTAACAGATCAAAGAAGAAGGTTTTCTAGAGGACGTCAATAATATGTTGAATTCGGGCGAAGTACCGAATATCTTCGTTGCCGACGAAAAGGCGGAACTTTGTGAAAAAATGAGAGTGGTAAGTCTATATCGATATTAGGCCTTCACTGCTTGTTTAAAGCTTTAGTTGCTTCAAAGTATATACATTCTCTATATATATAAATCCAATGTGTACGTTTCCAGTGAACTCCTTATTAAGTCAACCGCTATACATAAAAATCGCTAGTTACAGTTAGTTATGTATATAATTTAGAATGTTGCATGAATTTTTTTATGTTAAGTTGTAAAAAGTTTTGAAAAAAAAAATTCTATTTTACTTCATGATAATTATATATAAAGTCCTTAATATACCCCTTAAGCATACTACGTAAAGGCCCATACATAACTCATGCTAGTACAAATAGACATCGTATTTTTCTGTATCTTTTCACGTATTAAATTCTTCTTCAGATTGATCGTCAAAGGGACAAATCCCTTCAGACTGATGGTACTCCGACGGCATTGTACGCATACTTCGTTTCCATCTTTTGTCAAAAATTGTCACAGTCCCCATCGACCAGTGTAACTACGGTAACGATGAGATTGTATATTTACAAATGTTTATTCCTTAATATTCCAAGAACCTGAATTCGTACAACCAAAGGGAATGCCTACATTTGTGATAGATAGATCGACAGATCGATAGATCTATAGGTCAATAGCTCGATAGATCGACAGATCGATAGATCAATAAATTGATAGTTTGATAGATCTATATGTTGAAAGATTTATAGATCGATATGTTGATAGATTTATTTATTTGCTAGATGTAAGTATAATATAGATGATATATGTCTTACATAGAGTACAGTTACATTTTACCTAAAACGGCGTGCAAAAGTCAAGAAGCAATTACAATGTAAAGAATGTCAAACAGTAATTCTATCTAAAGATATTATTGCAAAATGGTTATTTGTAATTTACAATCCGATAAAAAGTCATTAATTTTACAAAAACATTGATCTAATAAATAATTATATTAACTCTTTTGGAATGCGTTAAAATTGACTTTGTTTGTTTTTACAGATAGTTTATTTAATAAATAAGTGAAGTGTTATTCATGATTTAAAGATGTGTTATAAATTCATATATCTAATTTCATTATTTTTTATTATAGTTTTTAACCTAAGAAACTCACAATAATATCTGAAAGCGAGTAATAAAATAATAAAAATTTATCTAGTACTGAGTTTTTATACAGACTGCTATCTTTGATCCTGTGCCGAAGCACTTCGCCCCACTCCATTGTATCTGTAGATGACTAGTTGTTATCAAATATTTTAGTAAATCAAAGCAGAAATAATTGGAGCGAGTGGAAATGGACGTAAAGCAAATTTTCGAGTCTGGTCGAAGCGTTGGATCTGCGGTGCGGCGAGTCGTAAGGAATGGTATCAATTAGTCGGAAGTCTTTGAACTGGAGTTGATGCTGACGTGGGTCTGCGGAGATTGGATGTATGGTTCTGTTTAAGGGGCGGTAAGTCAAATTATGGTCAACCATTCAACTATATATTTTGAAGATGTCGTTGCCTAATCAGTGGGCTCGCTAGTCGATCGCTAGGTTAAGCAGTTCCTACCGCGACCAGGTATTAGATGGGTGACCCATTCAAACACTGGTTTTATAAGACATCCGACATCCTCCGTGTTTGGAAGGCCAGTCTATGAAGATAAGAAAAGGTCGGTGTTTTATTGCCCCGTCAATATAACTCAGTCAAGGCACCGATCCCCAACACATACATATCATCACGCTATATTGAATCCTTTTTTTTTACTTAATTTTACGCGGACGAAGTAGCGGGCACAGTTAGTTTGAAATATACACACTTATAATAATTATCAGGTTACTTACGCATTCGTTTATTCGAAACACGGTTAACAATTTCGTTCCTCTTTTTTCCTATGTTTTTGATTGTTTGTTTAATTGTGTTTGAATAAACCGGGGAAATGTGAGTTAGAGTCGCGTACTAAGGGTTCCGTACCATCACGTAATACTTTACCAGGTTATATTAAGATTTATACCTTTTCTTAGGATTTCTTTAAACTTGACAAAATAGCCTCGATTTTTTTGTGATGTAAGTACAAATTGACGATTTTCGATTTTTTTTCTTTAATTGTACTTCACGATATAGTTTCTCACCAAATTTCAAGGCCAATGGAAGGCACAAGACAACGACAAAAAAGTTCCTTTTTTTCTGTTAGGGTACCTTTCTTTCTTTAGTGTTATGGAACCCTAAAATACTTTCTTAAATTTACCTATAAAAGCTTACTATTTAAGAAATTGTTTAACCAGGCGCGTTGCTTTATGGGACACATGGACACATTGCACCTCTGTTAAAATTTGCTAATGATTGGAAGATTTCTTTTAATGATTGCATCTTTCTATCGCTCAAAAATGGAGAATTCCGGATTAGAGATAAGAAGAACCAAAACAGAACATTTGTTCTGCGACTTCAGTGGTTCATCCAGTTCTTCCCCAATTACCTTAGGTAGTGTAACCTTACCACTCTGCTCAGATTTACGCTGCCTTGGGTCGTTGATCAAGAATGACGGCAATATCGACCGGGACGTAAAAAGCAGGATAAATGCGGGGTGGGAGAAATGGCGAGAAGTCTCTGGAAAAATTTGCGATCCACGAAGGCCTTAAACTTAAGGGGAAAATTTACAAGACGATCATAAGACCTGTTGTAATGTATGGAACAGAATGCTGGCCAATAAAGGTGATAGACGAAAGAAGAGTACACGCAGCGGAGATAAGAATGCTCAGGTAGATGTATGGAGTGACTAGAGAAGATATAATTAAGAATGACTATATAAGGGACACTTTAAAGGTGGCACTAATAGTGGAAAAATATGGAGCAGTAGTAGGTTAGCATAGTATAGGCATGTGATGAGAAAAGATGAAGGATATGTGGGTAAACGTATGTTAGGTATGAATATAGTAGGGCAAAGAGCGATCGGTAGACCCACAATCAGAGACTGCAATGACTGAGCAGAGTGGAAATAGAAAACATGTTGTACCGACTCTACATAACATGGGATAAGGGCAGAAAGAAGAAGATCTTTCTATCGCTATTTATGCTGAAAAGTTACTATGCTTGTGTCAGGCGTGGGTGTGACATTATGTCAGTAGGGTCGAGTCCTTATCTTAAAACTAGGGTATCGTTTGATTAAGACAACATTCATACGATGTACATAATATAGTCTGGACTTTGAGCTAGGCTTTGAAACGTCGACTAACGCCTCGAGCTCACACGTTGTACGTCGTGAATCAATATCGGCAAACCCTTATTAATTAGTGCCTTCGTTACGCGGACCCTCGCGTTCTGTAACCCCCCCTCCCTCTCTCCCTAACCTCGCCCCACCCCTACCGGTTCCGGCGATGAGCGTTTTTAATTAGGATCCCGAAGGCGATGTTGACACCTTCCTCGCAAATAAAGGTGGATCTTTTGAATGAGGGTTCGATCGGAACACGTATAAAGTTTTTTCAAAGACCTCGGGTGCCTCCGTTACTTCGTAATGACTATTTTGATTGGTAATCTATGTAAGCTGATCGATTTTATTATTTATTTATTATTTTATTATAAAGTTCACCAATTTAACGTGAAATTTTAAAAACATGTTTAACATGGAAGCCTAATTCTTCTTATGTTTCAAGACTTAATTCTTCGGATCCAATTTAGATTTTTATATTTTATTTTTACCATATATATCTCTATTATATTTCAATTTCGTTTCTTCTTTGTTTCTACTTTTACTACTAGCCAAATATTTCCTTGACGGATTTTTTGTACATGTTACCCTTATACACTAACAAAAGAGCTGGTGTTATTTAATTATAAGTGATTGTCTATGTCCATAGCCACAACAAGAAGGCTAACAGATGCGATACCGACCTTTGAATAGGTGCATGCTTTTTAAATTTTATGTGAAAAAGAATTAGTACAAACTGAAAACAAAGGAGTATTCATGACCTAAATTAGTCCGTTTCAGAAATAAAGTGAAATTTAAAATATATGTGGTAACATACTTAACACTAAATACTAACACAACACTATGCTCCAATACACAAATCGCCGATGTGGCCCAAACAGCGGCCAAGTTAAAGTACGATTGGACTGGAGATGTCTGCAGCATGTCGGATGATCTTTGGGCCAAAATCTCCACTTTATGGACCCTAGGTCGGAAATGACATCGCGGCAGGCCAAGAATGAGATGGAGGAATGATTTGGATCGTTATAATAGAGATTAGCAACGCATAGCCTTAGACAGAACCTTATGGAAAGAGGGTAGGAAGGCCTTTGCCCTGCAGTTAGAAAAAATAGGCTCTAAATAATAATAACATATCAAACGTATACGATTTTCTCACACCGATATTAACATCGACACAATTGAATTTAAAATCATGCCCCTATCGTCTATTGAGGTTCGAAAAATCTTTTAGCGCGCAAAGTAACGAGGTGGGCCAAAATAGGGTACATTAGTGAAAATTCTCAATTTCCATTTGCCAGTGACGGCGAATTTGCATCGGAAAGAAAGGTATAAAAGAGGCAAAAAGAGCAAGGAATCGCCCCCACCTCCCTGGAGACCACTGCGCCGGCCACCACATATGTACTGGGTATACGGCTGCGATCAACAATCGATAAGAGACAAGCTTAGGAACTGAGTCGACTGACCTAGGCGTAATTTTAGACGCCTCATAGAAAGCTATTACTCAACGCTAGAAGGGTGGACTGGAATCCTTAAGGTGCTTGATAGCCACTTCTGACGCAAGTTTTAAAAAACTTTACTGAATTGGTAAGGAAGTCTAATGGCAAATCTTAAAGAATTATTATAAATAGGTACATACATTAGTCAATAGACTTTACTTTTTAGGAACAATATTTTTATTAACGATTATTTATACGATATTTTTATAGATACAATTTATAAACGATTGTATAAAAGAGGTCAAACATTATTATATATGCCAAATAAAAGAATACTGAGATAATTTCCAAAAATGTCTAGCGGCCCTAGCACTATATTTAAGACACAATTAAGACAAGTCCAAAGCAAGGTTGCACAGCACCGAGACAAGACTCAAATAAGACTGATATATGAGACCACATCCAGTCTCATAAAACCAAAAGAATGAAAAATAAATCATTGTAACAGAACAAGATGTGCTAAAAAGTGTTTTATATATAAAGATGTAGAAAAATATGTGCATACAGCTTATAGGCAGACTTTTGAGAATACAAAATCATTACAAACGCCTCTTATAGCGTGTTTAGCCGCAGCATAAATCCACTAAAAGAAAATATTATGTTGATTAAGTGTGACAGACACTCCATATTCTTGCACCTGGCGCCGTACACGTTCGCCGTTCGTGGCGCTTTTATTCAAATGTTTTGCCCACGGGCGATACACAAAAAACTCTTTGAAAAATCCATCGAACTCTGCAGCGTTCGCGTTGGGTCTAAAAGTCTCTCTAGAAACATTTTCTCCGTATTTCTGAGTCGAATTCATATTGTATTTTTGGAAGGAGATTGATTTATTTTTACTTTCGTTTATTTTATTCTAGAACTGTAGAGAAATTATATTCTATTGCGTCCATTACAGACGATTCATGCAGGAATAATACTGCTTTTTGTGGCTGTGCGAGTCGCTGCGAGAAAAAATGTTAATTGAATAAACAGGATTAAAACGGTGAAATGTTGTACTCTGAATGTAGTTCAGGAATTCCCAAACTGGGTTCCGCGGAACCTACGAGTTCCGCAGAATAGTCATCAGGATTCAGCCAAGCTTATTTATTATTAGGTTTTAAATAATACCACGTTAGAACGAAGGTCCTTAACCCAGATAAATTTTGAGTTAAGAATCATTTGTTTCAGTTATATTTCACATTTCTATATAAAAATTGTTCTTATATAAATTACAGTGTTGATCTGTAATCGTTCGATGTGTATTTCCGTAAAAAAAGGGCATTTGATTGTCGCTCCATTATCTTTAAAGTCTAGGAATCATTGTCCTATACTACCGACACCACTATAAAATCATAACTTTGTACTGATTTCCTTTTGTGCCTCAAAACACGTTTCGCTTCAAAATAGAGCATCATCACAGTGGCGGTTTTAAGGGTAGGCTAAAGAGACTGGAGCCCACAGTGGCAGATTTAAGGGGGCGGCAAATTTGAATCACGAATATTTTTTTTTTGTCTCAAAAAAATACTTTATATACGTAAAAGAAGTCTTTTATATTTAAGAAAAATTGCGATATTTAGTCTCGCATCAAGTATAGCGTCGATTATAGCGTCGAGTATAGCGTCGATAATTGCGTCTAGTATAGCGACAGGTATTGCATCAATAATCACGTCGAGTACAGTGTCGGGTATCGCTTCGTTAATGGCGTCTAGAATAGCGACAGGTATTGCATCAATAATCACGTCGAGTATAGTGTCGGGTATCGCTTCGATAATGGCGTCTAGAATAGCGTTGGGTATCGCTTCGAGTATAGCGTCGATAATCGCGTCTAGTATAGTGTCGGGTAAAGCTTCTATAAGGGCGTCGAGTATAGCTTGGGGCACAGCAATAGGTAGAGCGTCAAATATAGCGCCGATACCGCTCATTATCATCCCCTGGGCTGCCTGGTGTAGTGCTAATGCGCCGGTTGAGTCGCCAATAAGACTGTTTCACCTAGCGTCGCACTACCGGCGTACTACCGGCACCTTTACATCTCACCTAGCGTCGCACGACCGGCGCCTTAGCGCCTCACCTAGCTTTGCCAGTTAATTAAAATCAAATTATTCTATAATCAATTTTTAATACTAAAATATTTAAAGGCAATCAATGTAATATTAATAACGTCAACTCGTTGCTTGTCAAATATTTGAGAGTGATTAATTGTTGTTTTCCTGTGAAGGAAATCCTTTATGGATTGCAGAAAAAAATATAATCTAGCGATTTTCTCAACGTAATGTAGCTAAAACCGTTAATAATGCCTGAAGCGTACGCTCCAAGTATTAATAACATCATGATCTTGCCTTAACATAACCTTTTATTATAACGTTTTTGCATTTAATATGTAATCATATAGATCTCTGATGTCCTTTAGTGACTACAAATTTAGCATCACGGGCTCCCTACTATTAGCCATTTTGTTCAGTTTTTCATCATCATAAGAGCTAATAAAGATCTTAAAATTAATTCATATTAATAATAATTTATTTCATTATTTTTGATACATTTTTTTTTTTACATATATATAGTTTGTAGTAATGTTTAGTCTAATGTCCACAATCATTGGCTGTCAATATCAAATAATTCAGATAAAGACAGTTGGAAAGTAACCAGAGTTTAAACAGTTAACCATAGCTTCAGTTTCTGAAATAAATAAATTGATTAATGTTTTTACAAGTTCTGTTTTTTTTTAACTGGACAGTTCCCGTTTTTCACAGTTCTTTAACTGAACCAGGTAAAGAACGAGTCGGCGACACCAACTGAGACCCCGGAGCTGGAGTTCGAACAGGTGTCCCTTCGGCCGCACCGCAGCTCGGCCTTGGCGCGGTGCGTGGAGGCCCTGGCCTTGGTCATAAGGGACGTCGCCCACGTGACGCCGCACAACTGCCGCGCGGCAGTGCGCTGCGTGCGGCTGCTAGCGAAGGCCACACTGCAGTCCAGTAAGTTTTTTTTTATGTTACAAGGGGCAAACGAGCAGGCAGCTAAGTGCCTATTTACGCCCATGGTCATCTGCACGACCAGGAGGCAAGCATATGCGTTGCCGGCCTTTAATGACGAGCTTAGGCCACCGGGAAGTCCCACAAACCGAACGAAACGCGACAACAATACTATCGTTGGCGTGACAGCGTTGCCGCCACTTCACGCCGATCTCACGTGAGAAAGAGGTACTGGTATCCGGACGCGCCGGCCCAATTCGGCTACAAGCGTGGCGCTACCTGTAATTAAAGTTGTCAAATGAAGATAAAACTGTAAAATGAAGCACGAATCTTCATTTGACGTTTCGTTTCGGCAGCATTACACCGATTTTCCCTCGTATTCATTCGCGGATTAAAGCAAAGTAGTTTAGCTTCTCATGCATGACTTGACCAAAAAATGTTAAATATACGTATAAAGGCTTGATGATTATTCGGAAGTCAAGGCAAATATATGATTATCTGCGATGATAATCATTAACTTTAACATGCAGTTTTGCCTAACGATGTCATATGTATCGCGTGTGGGCTTACAAGGATATGCGCATTATTTATTTATGATTAAAGTAATTGTCCTTTTAAATCGTTATTAATATATTACTTGTATGATAAGTCATGACATAAATCATCATTAATCCTTCATTGATACCCTCAAGGGTATCCGCATTCCTAAAAGAGGCAGGTTTGAGTACCGCGACGGTATCTCCAATGTCCGACATTTTTCCGTCATTTAACATAATGTTAAGTATATGATTATTCTTTTCTTTAATAAGATACTTATTAGAGGTAGCGCCACGTTAAAGTCATTTTAGTTTGCAGCCGAATTGGGTCTGAAGGTACCAGTACCCCTTTTTCATTTTTTTTTTTTCAATTGATAGCCACTGCATTTTTTTATTCCGAAAACCGTAAATTAGTAATGATGTAAATACAAATTTACGGTTTTCAATTTTTCGTTTTCGTCCGGGTACCAGTACCTTTTCTCACATGAGATCAGCGTGAAGTGGTGGCAATGCTGTCATATCCAGTGATGGTATTATTGTTGCGTTTCGTTCGGTAGCCTAAATCCCTCTTTAAAGGATGGCAGCGCATCTACGAGCCATCGGTAGTCAATTAGGTGATGAATCGCTTGCTCGTTTGCCTCTTGTAGTATAAAAAAAAACACAAAAGTTTATCTGTAATTTAACAGGTAAAATAAACCGCCAAGAGGCTTGAAATTCATTTTCGCCTAAGATAATTTGTAAAAGACGATTTCTGACATCTATACTTATCCTATTGACACCAAAAACGTATTTTATGGCTGCTATTACACAGTAGGATCGTTAAATAATAAAGTATGCAATCATAACAGCTAATAACCTCTCAATTTACCTTTTATGTTCATATATACTCATACCATCATACCTATAATGCCATGTGAATATATACAAGGAGATCCCTTTGTTGAAAAGTATAGATACTGTCATCATGGCGAGAACAATGGTGAGCACTTCATCTATATTACAAATAAATAAAGTCAAGCGTCTGATGGTAATGTAAATTAAATTACCATACCATACCATAATACTAAACAAGTCTTACAAGTTTTGTCTGTCTGTTTACTTGTGTTGTGTCTTGTTGAAACGGCCGGACTAAATTTGACAAGATTTTCACTGATAGCTATTTCATAGATACTAAGATATGTTTGGCACAAAAAATATGAGGTCAACCATAACTGCCGTGGGTAGTGCTAGTTATTTCATAATGTCTTCTATATTCGCTAATCTGTTGTTATATCACAGCCTTAATTCCATTTTGCCATTTGCTTCGGAAGTTTGTAAATGTTTTTCTATTTCGCAGTTCATAACAAATGTTTGGCTCGAGTGCCTTCCACTTTATTTAATTTGGATTGGAAATCTACTGCACCTTTAACTGGCGTTTTAACTTTACATAAAACGGTGAAGGGATTTCTTTCCCAGATATTCGATAAGTGATTATTAAGATTGCAATCCACAATAACTCATCGGTAGAAGGAATGCGGCTGAAATCTGGAAGGTATGCGGCTCAAACCCGAAATCCGCGGGGTATCGTCGTAGTCACTCCTAACACAAGCTCTTAATTTAAGCTCAGCAGGAGAGAAAACGGGAAAGTTAAACATACTTAAAAAGTATTGAACTGAACTAACGAAGCCAATTTCAGTCCACTCTTTAAACGATTTTCTTCTATTTGATTTAATTCGTGAACGGATCCAATATAGGAGAGACTTTTCTAATACAGATCTAGATATGTAGTTGAAGGCTTCGGCTTGGAGCGACAGACCTATGCCAACTCTAGTGTATACATAAATGAGGGTAGTTGTTCATAAGAGTATAAATACAGAAAAACGCAAGTAAACAAGGCAGTTGTGTGACGACCGTTGACATGGTAACATCTATCGAAGTATATGTGATCAGTGTGAGTATGACGCGCGTATACACCAATTTGTGACCTATAATTATAATAAATATTTAATTATTAATAGTACCAGTGGATTCTACACCGACCATTGTTGGAATAGAACGTTGACCTTACTGCAACATTTGTTTTATTTCATTGATCATCATCATCAGCAGCCTGCGGCAGTCCACTGCTGGACATAGGCCTCTCCCATGGCGCGCCATTTAGCCCGATCTAAGGGACGGACAGACAGACGGACCAACAAAGTGATCCTATAAGGGTTCCATTTTTCCCTTGGAAGGTACGTAACCCTGCAGTGGATAACAGTTAGCCTATAAATCCCATGTTAAAACAGCTTACTGCACAAGTTCGTCCCATATGTCGGTGGGCCGCCAAGGAGGCCCGCGTTCCGCCACCAGGCCGTTGAAGAACATGGAGTCTAGCAGGCGGACGGCGAACGGGCATTGCGACAGCCCGCGCGCGCCGAGGAACCCCGCCTTGTGAAACGTCAGCACGGGGGCTGGATGGATGCGGATTATTGTTAGACAGTGTCTGCAAATAAATAACATAGCATAATGACCATGATCTATCTAAATATAAAATATTAACAATTGAGGCGCCATCCGAACAGAACGCCAATGCGCGATGGGAACGAGCTTAGTTGGTACGAAAATGCGATCAAACATAAATGTTGTCTTAGGCCTCTACCTAGAATCTTGCGAGTGTGGTGAGCAGTGTGGTTCGGCGGCTGCGGGTAACGTTTTTGACCATTTGCACTATAGTGTTGTGCCATTTATTTTTGTGACATATCGAAATGACCTCGGACGTAATAGAACAATGAAATGACAATTAGTGACAGACTCTAAATCCCCCTTGATAGTTTCAAGAAACCAGTCAAAAGTTTCCACTCATTCTGGTGTAGTCGTAGAATTTGTTGGGACATTGTCTCTGGTCTTAATAATTCAATAAAACTCGCCTTGCCCTATAGTAGGGATTCACTTCTTCTTTTTCCCACAAATATATCGAGTATTAGAAATAAATTTGAATCAAAAAGATGTTGTCGCCTTTGTTCAGACATTTTGTTGACGAATAAAAACAAATATCTCGAAAAACAACAGCGAACACAACATTACGCAGCTATAGTGCCGCGCGATATGTCCGGTAGTTTCGAGAACAGGTCTGAGTTGCGATCCCAGCCCCGGGCCTAAAAAGGGCCCTAATTGAATATCGCTGCGATCGCGTGAATTCAATTAGAACACTTCTTTCATTAAATTATTTTCATTTCATTAAAATGAATTTTATAAAGAAAATGCTATCCTGTACTAACTACTGAGTTTGCCCTTTTTAATCAAATATTAATGAATAGTTAAGAGTCTATCATAAATTGGTATAGGTACCACATCACATCGGAAAGTCAGTGTAGTGCTGTGCTTTGGTGGCGGATTCGGTGGTGTGGCTTTCGGGTTGCAGCATTGCACCGATTTTCCCTCGTTTTTACTCGCGGATTAAAGCAAAGTAGTTTAGTCTTTCATGCGTGTTCGTCATTGTTGGGACAAGATTTGTATAATAAAAGAAGAATGGTAAAACAAAAAGGAAACTGAACGGGGACGGGAACGTGATTGTGGAATAATGTTATAGGGATAATAAAAATAAATAAATAGACAACGTCTGTTGGGTACGCTAGTATTGTCTTAAATTTTTTTCTTAATTATTTTTAATACAATGAAGTGCTGTGTCACGCTGAGAGGAGGGGGGGGGGGGGGTCCGATGTTGCAACAAGGACGACACAAAGACTTATTATCTGAATGAAGCTACAATTTATGAAAATTTTTAGGGTCCAATCCTTCTCTAAGTTGTGTAGATAAATAAGGGCTGTAATATTTTTGAGAATTAGTTACGAATAGAGCACAGTTTGTATAGTTAAGTTGAATTAATTAAGAACTGAGAAGTTAAAAGGGTCCCTCAAGACCGCAAGGTTTAATGAAAGAGGTCAACGGTAAATGTGCGCGTTTATAAAGTCTGTTATTTGCACGGGACAAGTGCCTAGAACATTTAAACAACTGATTAATTTAAAAAAAAAAAGAAGTTATTTGGACGATAATGTGGAAATGTGAAATGAACTATCTCCAAATAAAATCAAATCAAAGATTTTTTTATTTTTTTATTATTTTATAATAGATATAGTTAGGGGTGCCGGCAGACCTTCTCCTGCCCGAATTTCGGGTTACTTACTATTTACTACAGTCATTTATCCTACAATGATTCCCTTTCCCTTTCCCGATATTTTCGAAAATAAACCGCAACAAACAGACAGACATTGTTAGGAAACAAACTTGGTCCGCCTAATGCTATAAGGTTACAATAGAAGTAATTTAATATGGTGGTTAAATAATCTTAAATTGTTTAATTTTCTACATAATTTCTACTTAATTTCAGCATCCTGAAGAGGTCAGGTACTTACAGGTCTATCATGTATTTGATAGACTTATTCTCAATACATTTTTAAATATTAGTATAAAAATAAAAACATTTAAAAATATATAAAAAATAGATGTCCGCCGGCAGCGGCATATTATTATTTTCTCACATTTTTACACAGTATTTTTTATATGAATGTACAATATTATAAGAATATCTAGTATCTTATATCCCTTACAACTTCCCTTACAACTTGACCACTATTCCAGAGGAACGAAACTTAACTTGAATATGTACAGATTTTAGTGAATTCTTTGAATCATTGAAATATTATAGAACAATTTAAAAGAAGTTTTAAAGTCGCAGCAGATTTAGTTTTCTTTGAAGAAGCTACATGTAGAATGGATTGGAATATGATTAAAAGAATTATATATATAGAAATAAGCAGTCACCTCAAAGGATCCACACTTAAAAGCCTTATAAATGACTGCATGAATGAGGATATGCATCCAAATTAAGGAGTAAATACAATAATAATTAATGGTATAAAAGATCAAAAATATTCACATTTTCACATTCATTCACCTTTCAGCCCTTATAATTGTGTTTTATTTTCCACGAAAATTGTTACTAAAGTTATTGTTGTAAACAATTTATATATAATAATCGTTGGTTATACAAAATGCATCACTAATCTCCTAGGTACATATTTGTTCCGATAAACTATTATCTCAGCGTCCTTATACAGTTTATGATAAGGTTTTTATCACTTTTATCATCTTGTTAATGTTTTTTTTTCTCTTGTCCACAGGTCAAGTTGGGTTCATTTGTTCAAGTATCATGGCGACGAGGCGGTTGGGCTACTATTGGTGTCATCAATCTGAACATTTATTACTATATCCATCAATGTAATGATGCTATCAATTAAAACAAATACTTGTTTATATTGTGTTTCACTTTCGACCACATCCTGTTGAGGTTTTGATAAGGTTACCACGACAATCTGTATCCTGTCTAAGTTTATTGAAATTCACAACATATCTATATTTATCTTTTTTTTAAACTTGTTCAACAATATCTCAAAGTTGTTACAGCTTATTTATTTATTTTTACATCAAATCAGTACGTTGTGAACATAACACATAACACAGTTACACTGACAGATAAATTATTAGATTAAAAACTAATATTATTAAAAATTAGGTATAATAATATTATAAGTTTATATGAAATTAAACATAAAGGCATTGGGTTGCTATTTAGTTCATTCTATTATCCTATATCCTATGTCCCTTTCCCTTTCCCTTTCCCTTTCCGCATCTGCTAGCCTTCTGGGCGTGCAGATGTCCATGGACGCCGGTAGGCACTTCGGTGCCTGCTGCCTTCTCGTCTGCCCCCTTGTAACATAAAAAAAAAATAATAATAAATGTAATACCTATTTCATTTTCACAAATATTATGATCTTTTGATAAGCTGTCCAGATCTCTTAATTAATATATATTATTTTCCTGTAATATCAAGTGCCCTGACGTTCTTACTCATCCGTCATTAATATTAAATAATATAAGTAATGGACGATAAGCGGGAATTAATACTATAAAAATGATTACTCAATCGTGTATATTTAGTACTATTTAATGAATAAAACGAAACGTAATTAATGAAATTTAATGAACGATCTTGAAATAGAATAGCATATTTAACAAATAAATAAAAATATAGGACTATATGACACACGGACGTCTGTTCCTAAGATAGACAACTCAATGCCTGTGTTATAGGTAATAACCCCATATTATACACAAATATATATTTTATGTTACGGAAGGCACGTAAAACAGTGGGACCCGATTAATGTCACTTTGTGATATTAGGCGTAAGGTTGTAGAAATCGTGGGGGTTCCGAAGATGACGTCAGATGGCAATCGGTTATCTTAACTCACCCCACAGCCACCTCTCCTACAAGCTAAGCGGACCCTGGTGCTTAACCGGGATAACGCTAGGAAGAAGAAGAAGAGTCTCTATCTAAAGGAACATAAGAGCTTAGAGACAAAAGCCTATGATGATTCTGATGGAAATAGAATCAAACGATAGCGCATTCCTAGGATGCCCAAGGAAGTTATCTTGCTGGATGGCATTTAAACTGTGTTCTGGCTTCTGTCCAAGCAAATACTTGATTTATCCTTCCTGTAAATTGACTATGGAATTCGAGCTCTTGTTAACGTTGCAATCTATACAAACGAGTTAAATTGAAGTGTCTGTCTTTACGTCAAAAATTATCTACACTTTCGGTACCATTTTAAGAAAATAGCGGGAACTGAGGAGTTTGACATTTGGCACAATTATTGTTTATACAGATGACGGTGGGCGAATGCTAATATTTCTATAAAATATGCATTATAAATATATTAAATTATTAAAAAAAAAACCTCACGCACACCAATGCTAAATGATTTACACACACGTGCGTACATTTTATCATTTAGCGGCGGACTTATTTGCGTGAGTCTAATGTGACTAGACGACTTTATTTTCTCGAGAAATCGTTCGTGTTTTAAGGACACTAAATAATATTTCACACTCTGAAATAAAACAAAACAGTGGAGGTCGTGGCTTAATCAGTGGTCGACATTTGAGTCGATCGCTAGGTTAAGCAGTTCTTACCGCGGCCGGGTAATGGATGGGTGACCCGTTCTAACATTGGGTTTCAACTATCCGTCCTCCACCGTGCTTCGGAAGGCACGTAAAACAGTAGGTCCCGATTTATATCACTGCGTGATATTAGTCGTGAGATTGCAGAGATTGTGGAAGTTCCGATGATGACATCAGACGGCAGTTGCTCATCTTAACTCACCCCCAGATTATCTCTGCAATTTAAGCGCACCCTTGTACTAAACGGAGATATTCTGTAAATTAGGGGAGGGGGGAGACATAAAATTACTTTGCCTTCCTTCTTTCTTTCCTTTCTTCCTTCAGCCCGATGACGTCCACTGCTGGACATAGGCAGCCATTGACTTCCACAGAGCTCTATTTTGTGATAAGGATATTCAACGGCTTCCCGCGATCTGAATTATATCATCAGCCAACCGTGTAGGAGGCTTTCCAGGTCGTCGTCCACCAGTCAGAGTAGTACCAGTCTACTTAGCCTAAATCTAGAAAAAAAAAACAATTATAGAACGCCTAAGATCCGAAAGTTGTTTAATTACTATGCGCGTTTACGAGCACCTTCTGAACTATTCCCCCCCTTGCCTAGCCAGACTAGAGTTTAGTGTAGGTTTACATATTAACCTTTTAATAGGAAACTCATAATAGTTCAACATTTTTAGTAGGTTATAGAAGGTTTTCTTCTAAATTCATCTCCTTTTCCCCTTCTTCTTAGTAATTCTGCATAGCTTTTCCAATCATATAGCACTTTTCAATCATATAGTCGTATCAATTTTGGTACTCAGTTTCCCTATTCATAAAACAGACTGTAACCACATAGTTCATTCACAGTAAAGACCAAGTGAAGTGCAGATATTTGGGTATGTTCCGATATACACTGCGAGCACTGCTCAGTGCTCACGCTGGTGATAAATTTGTTCCGGTATAGAATGCCAGTATACTGCCGCAGTACCGTATGGAAATATATGAAGCCATAAGTAGTCGGTTCGGTTTGTGAGACTTCCCGGTGGCCTAAGCTCGTCATTAAGGGCCGGCAGCGCATCTGCTGACCTTCTGGTCGTGCAGATGTCTATGGGCGCCGGTAGGCACTTCGATGCCTGCTGCCTGCTCGTCTGCCCCCTTGTAACATAAAAAAAAAGGCATAGGGTGTCACTTATATATATCTACTAATGTTAAATGACCAGTATGGCCCATTGTTCCTAGGGCTTTTGAATAAATTATGCTGATTAATATCGAACTGAAAACTAATCCGAATATAGCAAATCGCCGGTAATTTCTCGCCCACATAGTACAGTATTTAAAATCATCATTATATTAGTCAAGTGACATCATTATGAGATCATGGAGTGAGACGCATTTCAAAGTATGGATATAGGAATTATCACTTCACATTATGCATTTTCTAAGGTCAACTTGTCTCTTGTATATTCAAAGGTTTTTACTACTGTAACTTTAAAAGGCATAGCGCGGGCAAAATAAGAGTTGAAAAGTCCATCAGTAGAAGCCTTTTACTATATTTCTCTAGATATAAATGCTTGAGAGCTTTGAAAGTAAGCAAAAGGATATCCAAATAGAAGTTCGAGTTTCGAAGTTTTCAAAGTACGTCACTTTGTGTAAACTTTGTTATGTTACTTTACAAAGTCTTGCATAAATCCTTGGATAAACAATTGAGAAAATCTGTAGAAGGGTGTAATAAATATAAATCTATTACAGTGTCGACAAAGCAGATAAAACAACACATCCCAACACTGATCTTATTAACTTCGTAGAATTGACCACATAATGAAATGCTCGAGAGATTTCACGAAATGGTCGCATTTCATGATGTGGACAACTAAATTTGGCCAGATCATTAAAACGTCAACGTTTCACGATTTTGTCATCCGCGTTTGGCCATATCGTGATAATATGGTGTCCATGGATTATATTGAGATGATGTGAGGAGAGTGGCGCGACGTGGCTGGATGAGACTGGCAATGGATAAGATAGAGTAGCAGAAGCAAAGGGATATTTATGCCCAACAATGGGTTATCAAGGGCTAACACTAATGATGATGAGTGATATTCCGTCGGGGTGGGGTAACATTTCGGGTCGTAAAGTTTTCGAGTGATGAACGCTATACTAGGGCGGTTTGGTGCATTTAGGCGTTAAGAATTGAAGAAAATTACAGGACAATGTTAATACTTAGTGCTATATACTCTTTAACTGAGACTTTATATTGAATTAATACTTCTGTATGAGTGTATTTAACTTAATTTTCCAACACGCTTCTTCTTCTTGTAATGTCGATGGCGCATCAGACAGTTCCGTTCCAGAACTCAGCCACGCGAACAGCATCCTCTGTGGCTCGCACCAGGTCCTCCCGCGTACAGGTAGCAGGGCAAGAAGGACACGATAAAAGATGCTCCATATTCTGGGGAACCGCACCACACAAACACCCCAAATCAGAGTCATCCAACACGTTTAGAGCAATTTTATGACTTTTGTGTGTATGAGTTTGGTTTTAATAAGAATCAATTTTTTGGCAGTATTCTAGAAGGCTACATTTACTGCATCTTATAATTATTTCATAAATTACTAGAGCATTGCCATATGAAAAAAGTAAAAAGTTTTCCTGAGCCAAAAAGTTAAAATGCATTTTTTTATACATGATTTTTTTTGAACATCAGGCTCTAATTTGCAGAATTCCGTGACAAGCTAGAAAAGTTGAATATTTTGCATATAATATCTAAATTGCACAAATATGCAAAAAAAGCGGTAATATTTCCTTCCCTAACTTTAGCTTTATATCTGTTGAATACTGAGAGAGACGAATTTCTTAGCATTCCAAGTATTCACCGTGCGGATGCCGGGTCCATCGCGTTGCGGAAGAAGGAACCATAGTAGTGCCCGGGACTTGTGACCCTGGTGTAGGTGTAGGTTTTACAGTATTAAATCCTGTGAAAAATACTGTACTAGGATAACGTAGGTACGTTATCCTAGTAAGTTAACTTTCAAACTTTCGTGATTATTAACACTAGAATAATTTGATTCGCGGGATACATCGCGATCCTAGTTTGATATTATTTTTAATCGCCTTTAGGCAGTATAACATCTACCGTGGTCACGAGAAAACAGTAGCTATCAGTTTCCATATGTAAGGGATACTAGCTCCAGACCAAACAAATCAGTATTGGAAAGCAATAACTAACTGAATAACGTTCTCTCGTTTCAGACTCAAACCACAAAATGTCGACGGAACGGTGCCGGGCGGGTCTCATCGGTAAGTGTAAATATATGCATAGAGATTGACTTCCAGTGCGACTAAATAACAAATTATTGTCGCACCCACTCCTAATACAAGCTTTTAATTTAAGCTTAGTAGGAGAGGAAAAGGGAATATTAGACATACCTTAAAAGTATTCCTAATATTCTTTAAAAAAAAAAAAGATATTAACTAGGAAATATCTTTGTAAACTAAAGGAACTCAATGGAGCAGAGATGGAATAATAAATAGTTAAAACATAAGAACAGATATTACGACACGGCCAAAGGCACAGTTTAATTGAACGTAATTGCTTTCGCTTCCATAAGTGGTTCCAAAAAATTGATAACCTTGTAAAATAAATCACACAGAAAATATAAATAAATTATAATAAAACAAATGATATTTTTTTACAATAACGTTGTCATAGGTAAGTAGTTTTTTCAAGTTATTGCTCGAATATTTTACCCGTGGGTACCGCCGTGACTCTCCGACGTGGTACTTTCGCGGAAAAAGCTATGCTTATAGTACATTACATTCTAAATTGAATATGTTATTTAATTATCTTTACATTAAATGCCAAATCCTAAACATAATTTGTGTCTTTCAATGTGGTGTACTAGTTAAAGTACTTCTGCATTTGCTAGTTGTTACCCGCGTCTTAGTCCGCGTAAAATTAGGCGATAATAAATAGATTTAATTCTAGCGATGATATATAGCCTACCTCGATAAATAGGCTATCTAACACTGAAAGAATTTCTGAAATCGGACCAGTAGTTCCCGAGATAGGAATGTTAAAGCAAACAAACTTTTTAAGAAACAAACAGGTTTATATTTTTTATAAGTATAAATTACATTTTAATATAAAAAGTCCATGCAGACGTCTGGACCACATTTTATTGAAATCACTATCTAAAGATATTGAGTATATGGATTTTGTTTCAATAAATTAATTAATTGGCGAATCTTCAACAAATTGATATCAATTTTATTAGAATAATAACATTAGCTACTGTATTTACGGCACAAGATTAGGATAATGCACTCAAAATTTTGTCTATTACAATTTTAATCAATTTCACCAAATTTAACACAGACGAAGTCGTTGGCAACAGCTAGTTTTTTAATATTTTTAAGTTGTCTACTTATGTCAAAAAATTTTAACACCCCTCGACCTGCCCATTGGCATTAAGTATCAATTTTGGTGACATCTTACACCCCCTTTAACATGTGACATTATTTATGGACGACCCAATATTGTTGCTTTACTGCCTTACCATAAAACGCAGATTCCTGAATGGAGGTTTTGCATATGGAATACTCTTAAATTTGTAATAGACACCATTTTCCTCTCTTTCCTCATAACCACAAATAGGCCCATCACTTGTCTGAATCACACATCTTAAATTCTCTGGTATTGTTTCCATATTAAGACTTATTTTATTGACCTGTGGAACCCTAAAATAACATTTTATTATAAACCAGAAAGGATTGTTGTATATTAAACCTTTAATGACCAGAAACCTTCTTTCAGTAAAAATGATGGTAATTATGCAGTTTAGATACTTTTCCTAAAAATGCATGTATTTATTATTTTTCTTAGCGAAGTTGTTGTATGCACTCTAATTCCGTCGGGGAATCTGACATTCTGCACGAAATATAACTCTGTTAAGTATAGGGTAGACTTGTTTTTGTTTTAATACAGAAATCCTGGTATATGTGTGTTTACATTATTAAGATTAATGTCAAAATGCCCTATTGTAGAATTCATAACTCGAAAATTAAAAAAATATATATAAACTCCCTCAACAGAATATTCAGTAGAGTGCAAACAACTTCAAGAAAAAAAATACATTTTTTGTAAAAGTAACCAAACTACATTTTAGCAAAATGATAATAAATTGGAAAAACTGTTCCAATGTTTACCTTAAACAAAAAGAAAGAAGAAGACTGTGGTCCCAAAAAAATAAAGTAAATG
Organism: Charaxes varanes; assembly: GCA_024363005.1. NCBI lineage: Eukaryota > Metazoa > Arthropoda > Insecta > Lepidoptera > Nymphalidae > Charaxes > Charaxes varanes. Next base: position 379,809 of record JANCMC010003429.1, read on the forward strand.
ATAAAATGATGAAGACCTATTTAAAATAGAAATTAATTTTTCAGTTCAATATCTGGAAGAATGTATTCCTGTATAACAGACTTGCATGTCATTTAACTTTAATTTCATATTTGAAGTGCCACTTTATTTAATACTTATACTTAATAACCAGAGATAATATACTTATTTATCAAAAACCTTCGGAGAAAATATTAGAGAAAAATATTGCGAGAAAACAAAATACGTATATATAATTAATTTACGCTGATGGCAATTAACACTACACACTGTTAATAGTTAATAACACACTGTTACTGGGTAAGGATTACATGAACTCCTTAAATGATAAATCGTCTACTGAATCGCTAGATAATAACATGATGATTAAATGATAAAGATGTATATGAATGTTTATCAGTCACGGTTATATGTAAATGAAAACGCAAGAGAAAATTGGAGTCTGAAATAGTCTCGAGTGGTACATACCATAAAAGCAGCACTTATTTAAACAACATTGCTCTCGCAGTTGAATTGGTCAAAGTAGGAACACCTCTATAATATAAACATGTCATGATTTTTTTTACTGCACGTTATTAACTAACATTACATTATCGATCAAGGTCGCAAGATACTCATTTGACATTTCATTATCACTCCAAATAGTGTTGCACTGCCTGGATATATTATTTACAGCATAGAATCTACATCTCTTCAAACACCGCGTCCAATAAATGTTGAAGTCTTGTTTAATGTTGCTGTTTAGTGTTTAGTCTTTTCATTCTATTCTTGTGTAATTTTATTAAGCGCAATACACTAAAATTATAATCTGTGTTATTTTGCATCTCTATATTAGTGTCTTTACTGTGGTGTTTTATAATCTTATTTATTAATCTCTAGCGTGTTATTGTTTGCAACCAAATTAAATTTAATAACTTTTATATTATAAAAAAAAACTATTAGTTATATTTTATTGCCTAATCTACTTGAAGAAAAAGACAAGGCAAAACACCGATGTCATACCTCGATACATATTTGGCGACACGTACATGATACATATTTCGATTTTAATATCGATACCAATTACTGGTATCAGAATGATTTCATTGTATTACTATCAGAAACGCATCGTCAATCACTATAAAAAAACATAGGTTGTCTATAAAGTAGTCGGTTTACGGACGATAATTTTACATGATAACGCCGAACAATTAGGCCGATTGTGCCTCTCTATCCCTTGTTCCGCGCTCTTGCTTGCAAGCTCGGCTTAGTTGGAACGTGACAATGTGTCATACTTTTTCGTGCTTGCAGCTGGCCTTAATCGATTCATCAGACGTCATTACGTCAAAAATTGTGGTTGATTATATATCGTCTGTAGAATTATTTTTGTATATATTTAATTTTTTTTTAATAATAAAATTAACATAATATATTTTATTATTTAAATAAATTACGTTAACTGATTGAATCGTAAACTGATTACAATATATATTATGGTATAGAGATAGATTGGACCTTGGAGAAGAACATAGGATACTTTTTGTCGCGAAAATTTCATAGGGTGGTATTGGGGTTAAGAGTCAAGAGTCAAGAGCAGACGAAGTCGCGGGTTGAAACTAGTAATTTAATATGTCCTATTTAAGTTTTTAAGTGTACAATTTTTAAATGTTTACTAGCAAAGTGAGGTAGGAGAAGCTTTGTGAGGGCTCACGTGGTTTTTGTAATGGGTAATCATTTTTAAGACAGCTTTTTTTGTATTAAATACGTATTTAAGTATTGAGTTAAGTTCTGCTAGTGATGTTAACTCTTTGTTTTTCTATCAGATGGCGTTAGTAGTACAGTAACATATCTAGATATGAAGTTAAATTACTATATTAAAGCACAAACCTATGTACGATTGTTTTTCAGTAAAGTGCTTGCTTCGCTCACCTTGATAACATATTCGTATCGTTTATTGACATACAAAAATAAAAGCTAGACGGCAGAACAATCCTTTAGGAAAATGGTTTATTAATTATTACTAACAATAAATATTAATCATCAATTGGCGCAAAACATTTAATAATAATCAAGATCAAAAAAGAAAATGAGTTTAATTTTAAATGCCGTTAAAATTTAAATCAAACATTTATAATTTAGTTTGGTCAACTTCACGATCGTAAAATTGTCTTAAATTCTCTGCATCCATTATAGCCTCATCGCAAAATTTCATTTTTTCTAAGTAATTTTTTTGCAGTGTTGCCATGTCTTTCGACAGCATGTTCTTGAAGTCAGCGGTATTGATCATATTGGCGAAAAATTTACGATTTCCCGTAAAAACGGGAGCATATCCCACTGTTGTCTTGGAAAAGGAATTAATATAACTGTGGAGATTGTCTACCAGAAATCTGAAATATGTTATTATTTTAATAAAAATCTCACTTTATTATTAATTGAATTGTCGCACCCACTCCTAATACAAGCTTTTAATTTAAGCTTAGTAGGAGGGGAAAAAGGGAATATTAAACATACCTAAAAAGTATTCCTAATATTCTTTTTTTTAAAAAAAAAAAAGAATTTCTTAATTTTTTACAAATCTGTTCATCTATGCATATCTGTACTAATCTACACTAATGTATAAAGCTGAAGAGTTTGTTTGTTTAAGTGAATCTCAGCAATTACTGGTCCGATTTGAAAAATTCCTTCAGTGTTAGATAGCCCATTTATCAAGGAATCGAAGTCGCGGGCACAGGTAGTTATAAATAATCCTGAAGTGCTTGGTTGTGACGTCGAAAATAATGTTATTACTACTTAATTGCATTTGACTATTATACATGATGCCTATAATTAAAAGCAAAAATTTTTTTTTGTCTATCGGTCAGTTTGTTCGAGTTTGCTTCATTTCCGAAACGGTTGGACTGATTTTGACGGGACTTTCTCTGACAGATAGCTGATGGTACAATGAGTAACATGTACGGTACAATACACTTAGAAATATAGTTTCGCACAAAGAAATTAAAATAACTGTAATTATTTTCATGGAAAATATTTTTATGCCCTTAAACATACTTTTGATTCGACATGGACGTTTCTAGGCAGTCATTATACATCGCTGTGTAAAAATTGTATACTTTATCAGCTATTTTGGCAGCAGCGCTTAACCTAAAAATGAAATACATTAATAATATTATTTAATACATTAATAATATTATTCAGGCTGGCCCGTTGGCGCAGTGGGCAGTGACCCTGCTTTCTGCTCCGGGGGTCGTGGGTTCGATTCCCACCTCGTATCTGGGCGTATTATCCATATGTATGTATTTATACTCTTTCTCACATGAGATCGGCGTGAAGTGGCGGCAATGCTGTCACGTCTAGTGATGGTGTTGTTGTCGCGTTTCATGGTGGTTTTCCTAACTCAAGGTAGGCCTAGGAAAAGGTGGCGTGACGAGTTGGACGACTTTGCGGGAATAGAGTGGACTGGGGTAGCTCTTGATAGAAGAGAGTGGTCTAAGAGAGTGTAGCAGTGCGACATTACAGGCTAATAAAAAAAATCTTATCTATATATTATATATAGAAGTGAAAGCTCCACTAAGACGAAAACTTGAATACCTTGGAAGATACAATGATGAAATTTGGCAAGAAGATAGTTTAAAGTTAGTAGACATTCGCTAAAAAAGGATTTTGTGATAGTGCCAGATTTGGGAAGTTAAGATGTTAGCTGGCTAATAGCTATAAAATAACATATCATAAAAGCTTAACAAACAGATAGTTTTCCTGTAGTACTCATCGGCCATTTCAGTTGCAATCTATAGACTGCAAACGAAAAATGCTCCCAGTATATGGTCCATGGTAATATGGCGGTTCATAAATACGTTACTTTAATACATTCGAGAATCGAGTGAACTCGTATGTACTAACATGAGTGAGTTCGAAAATCTATATATTAATAGATGAAGCGACTTTCGGTACCAATCTTTTGAAATTGCGCAAACGGAGGAGTTTGAATTTTGGCATAATTATAGTTTATATAGAGGATAGTGTACGAATGATAATACTTTTATAAAGTATTCATTATTAATATATTAAATTATTAAAATAAAACCTCACGCACACCGATGCCAAACGATTTACATACACATGTACACATTATACTATAAGGTTGAGTCAAAGCTTGGCCACGACGACCGTTTGTACATAAATTGTCAAATATAATGTTAAAAAGAATGTTTTACAAATTTATATATAGCTTTCAATAAGCATATAGTACGCAAATCTAAAGATTTATGACTGAATTTCCACCAACCAACCAGTATCTTTGGTACAATAAAAAATTCGCCTGTGTCATCTTCTTTTGTCTTGTGTAGATGCACTACATTTTAAGGGTTGAACCTTTTTTTTTAATAATATTAGGAATAAATAAATAATAAATAAATATATAGGACTATATGACACACGGACGTCTATTCCTAAGGTAGACAACTTAATGCCTGATAAAAATACATTTTTGTATTCCTCGTTCCCCAGTCACCAGTTGAACTACGTGCCACGTGTATATATATATATATACGGAACGAGGAATACAAAAAATGTATTTTTATCACGTACCAGTATCACGCCTCGGCTTCGCATGGGTATTTATATATTATCTGCGTATAGTAGAGTGATAATAAAAAAAGTTGCCAAAAAGAATAAAGAAAATTTTTGGTGTGAGCCACACTTATCACTTAGGTGTTGAAATAAAAATTGTTTACGACCTATCGTCAGACCAAACAAATATGTACAAAAATTAACATAAGCATCGTTCGAGCCGTTTCGGAGGACATCGGTAACAGACACCGTGACACGAGAATTTAATATATTAGATATCCCGTATATACAAATATACGCAGTAAAGGATTAGAGAAAGAAGGCGAATATAAATTTTAAAAAAAAAAGTTTTTCTATAAATTTTCATTAGTGGTTTAACTAAAGCACTTGGAATCACAAATTCGTGCAATGAAAATAATATGTAATACTCTTCGCTTCTAAGGTTGTACGGTTGTAGAATGTGAAAGTAAATAAATTAATTAATATCAGTGTTAACAACGTCCGCTCTTCTTACAATCTAGGTCTTACGATCTGATGCAGTCTGTAACAGTATCTCGGTAACCCAGAAATGAGACGACCAGTCAATACTTCAAAATGGCTACAACTTTATCAAAGCAAAGAAAAGTAAAAAAACTTATCCCCTTATAGTCGAAACTTTGATCACGTTAACGTATAAGGTATGGACTGAAATCCACAAGGTACCAGGTTCAAGCCCCACCGCTGTTGGGGTATTGTCGCACCCACTCCTAATACAAGATTTTAATTTAAGCTTAGTAGGAGGGGAGAAAAGGGAATATTAGACATACCTAAGAAGTATTCCTAATATTCTTTAAAAAAAAACTAATACAACAAGTTCATAACAAGTAATTTTGTGTACACAGGATTATTTATCTCTTTGATGAGATTTCTTCCAGTAACCCATTTAATTAATAGGAAATAAATATGTAGAGATATGGTGTAGGTATAGTAGACGAACTAAAGATACACAACCGATACAATAAAAATAGCCATGCAATAAAAGAAGCCATTTCAATTGAAGACGATATTGAGAGACATGGACAAATTAATTTGTTATGCGCGTCAACATTTTGTTGACGATTGCTTCCCAATGTTCACGATACATTGCGCGCTCAAGAATGAGATGAAGATGGCAATATCTGTAACCTCTAATATCCGAGATGAATGATTTTTCTGATTTTATTTTGGACATTAAATGTAGCCTTATCACAAAGTTTGCGGTACGACGTCTTTTACACACTGTATAAAAAGAGGCAAACAGACGGTTCACATGCGTAAATACCGACGTCCATAGACAACTCTACTACCAGAACGCTAGCAAATGTTTTTTTGAAAATAAGAATGGTCTTTTCCTAAAAGACCCTAAGTAGTTTCAATGATCCCGACTAATACTATGAATAGATTTTTCAAATCAGGAGTTATTTTGCTGATCGGTAGAAATAAAAAGCAAATAATTTTTCACAGATTCATGCAGTGATTTAAATTCTTTTACGGATATTAGAGAGGACGTTTCACTCTTTTAATTTAAAAGTTTCAAATTTTGGCAAAGCTCCGAACTCCACGGATATTATGGGGCAATAATTTTCTTGTCTCTTAAGGTTCGTCCAAGCGAAAGGAGGGAGATAAAAATGGCGATTTCAGATCTTTTGTCCTTAGGGATGAAACGTGGTTTTCTGGTAGGCGTTTACCTGTGCTCAATTATGTATTTTAAACATCGTGTAAACTCTAACTTCGCTCGAGTGGGTCTCAGGAAATAAGTTTACTTTTTTAACGATGTTATGTATTTGATGAGGAGGTGGTAGCTTGATCAGTGGCCGGCATTTGAATCGATCGTTAGGTTAAACGGTTCTTACCACGGCAGGATGATAGGCAGGGTGACCAATTCTAACAGTTTTTTTAATATATCAGACCTCATCGTGTTACTAAGGGCAGTTAAAAATAGAAGAAAACAGTTGATCACGAATTATGTCACTATAAAGATTGTGGGGGCTCCGGGAATGACAACAGACGGCAGCCGGTCAATTGAACTCGCCCCACAACCACATAAGGATGTGGTCTAATACCAGGGTTCGTTTAAATTACAAAGGTGTAATTTAATGTGTAAACAAGGTAGACCGCAGAAAAGGTGGGACGATGATCTAAGGCAAGTGGCAGGAGTGATGTGGAACAGGGTAACCCTAGAAAGATCAGAATGGAAGAGGTTGGAGGAGGCCTTTCTTCCGAAACACGGAGGAGGTCGGATATCAAATATAAACCAGTGCTGGAATGGGTCACCCATCTATCACGCGGTCGCGCCCAGAGCAACTTCACTTAGCGATCGACTCAAATGCCGACCACTGATTAGGCCATGACCTCCTCTAGGCTATATATCATCACGATAAAATTGTCTAAGATCAATTTTTTTTACTTAATTTTACGCGAGTCGAGTCGAGAACCCAACTAGTTATTGAAGTTAGTTATTCGAACATATTTTAAAAAGAGAAACGACTGCTCTTTTATAAGAAATTCCTGAGTCGTATCGGTTTTGGGAGTACCAAACACGGCGTCTGGTTCCATGGAGATGTTGTACACGTATTAGAATGAAATATCCTCTGTTTGTTTCTTTAATATCCTTTCACGAGATAGAACAATCTTCTAGAAAAGATATTAAATCAACACCAACAAAATTTATCTGTTACAGCTTAACGACTAAAGTGTAATGGAATTTACTAACCACTAAGTGCAAAAGCGTTTAACATGTAAATCTTAGATAACTATCGGGAATAACTTAAACTGTCGTTCTATATTGGAGGCACCAATTTTATTAGCTTCTTATCAAATTAAACGTTAAGGTGAAATATGGCAATTTTCTTCTCTTCTTCTTCTTAATCGATATCTTCACTGGTGAAGATCGTGCCCGTTCTGGTTTGCCTTGACGGAGAGGTAAACCAGCTGCTTCCATGCCACTCAGTCTTCGGCACCTTTCAAAGCAGTTGGAATATCCAGTCCCAGGATGTTCCTAACTTGGTGAGACCAGCTTGCAGGGGGGGACGTCGAGGTCTTTTGCCCTCTACCTTTCCTAATAAAACCTCGTAGTAGTTATAAGAGGTGTGATTTAAAAAAAAATCCTGTCTCGCTCATCTGTGTGGAACCAGGAAGGCATAAAGTAAATTTCATGTTAATCTCTGGAGCCGTTTTAGAGTTTCAGATTATATTTAGATCCAGATTATTTCAGATTATGTAATCATATTAAGGAAAGGACATGTAAAGCCGCAGTGGTAGGATCTTGCCAGATTTAGCTAGGTAGGAGCCAGTGACAGCGTCACCAGGAGGGTATTCCTACTGTAAATATATGATGTGCTCAAACAATAAATCCAAGTAGTCCAATGGCTAATATAGCATACAGAAGGATATCATAATAGGATGAGATCAGATCGGAACTTGTTGGGCAGGGAAAGTAACACGGGCAGTGGGGGAGAGTGTTAGTGTACACGTTAAACCTATACTTGGGTCACAAGTCCCAGGCACTGCCCTGGTTCCTTCCTCTGCAATACGATGGACTCGATACCTGCATAGTCAATCCATGGAGCATTGTTAAGATATCCGTCTCTTTTAGATTTCAACTTCAAGTGCTGTGTGAATAAACCAAGTAGTTATGGTAGATGACAAACGAAGTAAACATTAATTGCAGAAGTTCTCCCACTGATGAGCCTTCACTCATCCTGAAATGCCTTTATATTCATAACGAATGAGTAGTGCCGAACGGTTTTAAAAGCTCTAGTTAGATTAAAGTTGTGTTGAAAAGCCGTAAAAACAGGTTTATGTCCATCAATACGAACAGATCTGTCAATTTTCACGGTGGGTCATTTACAGTTTGAAAAGGAATTACTTCAAACGCTCTTACACAGTTAGTAATCATTAAAATATATTTGAAAGAATTCGGATATGTCAAAGATATTCTTAAGGATCATGTTTTACCACATACAGGATTTATCCGAACCGACAAATCTGTACTATTGCTAGCACAACCTATGTCTTCATTTTGCGTCGCAAATTACCTTTTGAACGGAACAATACAATATTTCGAGCGGTCTACAAAAAGTTTTGCCTTGAATACTATATAACTGACCTGGGACATCCTAAAAAGAAGCAGAGAATGTAGGCCTGACTCTCCAGAGGTACCTACTTAGTTAAAATCAGCTGTGGTGGCAGCCTGGGATAAAATGGCTCAAGAGCATATTTAAAGCATCATCCAGACTATCCTGACCTTACTTGAAGGCCCTTATTAGAACCAGGAATGGTTATATTCGTTGTAAGTTTTACATACTATTCCTGTATTTTTTAATATTCATTTTCAAAAAGGAATGCAAAGGTTTAATGCCTTAAAGGTTATCTATTCATTTTTAATAGTGAAAGAAAGTTTTTTACGTTTGTCAATAATTCTCATTTAAGGTGTTAATAAACATAAAATCAGCTTTAAATGTCCTTGGATATGTAAGGAGTACATAATATCAGCCTGACGTTGTGAAACAAACCAAGCAATTATCGTAACCATCCTGTGGTTTTCGTAGAAATAACTAAAAAGAAAATGGATGACTTTTGACAAAATAACTAAATGACTAGAAAAATGCAACAATATACGTGTTCATTGACGCTGGGATCTTTTATTGTAAATTAGAGGACCTGACAGACGCTGTCGTGCCTGAATGTTGGTTTCCTTACCATTTACTACATTTTATTATCCTATAACATTATTCCCGTTCCCTTTTCCGTTACCGTTCCTTTTCCCGTTACCGTTCCCTTTTCCGTTACCGTTCCCTTTCCTTTTCTCGTTCCCGTTTCCGTTACCTTTCCACATATTTTCGAATATTACCCGTACAGAAGACAGACATTTATAGTGTATACAAATCTTGTTCTAACAACAACGAACTTGTGATCAAATATTAAGTAAAACTTGCCTGTTTTCCCCATGTCATACAAAAAACATTACAAATGAAATGTGCAGCCAGTATTTGGCCAATACTCCTTTAATGCTTATTCAAAGTTCAATTCTTCGTCTTGTACTTGTTCAATTTTCAAAGGTGTTACTTTAGTTGGCTTCGTTGTTGCTTCGTCCAGTTTGAGCACGCTTAGTTCCGTGGTCTGTATGTTTATATTTATTGGCCTATACTCCTTTATTGCTTATTTGAAGTTGAATTCTTCGTTTTATATTTGTTCAATTTTCAATGGTGTTACTTTAGTTGGCTTCGTTGTTGCTTCGTCCAGATTGAGCACGATTAGTTCCGTGGTCTGTCTGTTTATATTTATTGGCCTATACTCCTTTATTGCTTATTTGAAGTTGAATTCTTCGTTTTATACTTGTTCAATTTTCAATGGTGTTACTTTAGTTGGCTTTGTTGTTGCTTCGTCAAGTTTGGGCACGCTGAGTTCCATGGTCTGTCTGTTTATATGTAGAATATTTTTGACCACTCGAGATATCTTCCTGTTTGGACGCGGGCTCGGATGCACAACGAAGATTTTTTCAACTTTATTGTGTTGCAATGATTGTTTCTTCACCGCCTGAAGTTTTAAAGTTTGTTAAATTAAATTAAAAGCTTTAGAGTATTAACAGCTCAACTGACAATTTTGTCAAGCAACGGACACACGGACTCCTGTTCCTAAGGTAAACAAATTAATGCCTGTGTTATAGGTAACAGGCGCCGGTTAGATACAAATATTTTTTTTTAGAAATACATCTCTACAACCTTACGACTAATATCACGAAGTGACATTAATCGGGTCCCACTGTTTTACGTGCCTTCTGAAACGCGGAAGAGGTGGGATATGAAATATAAACCTGTGCTCTAATAGATCACCCATCTATCAGCTGGTCGCAGCAAGAGCTACTTAACCTAGCGATTGAGTGAAATGTCGACCACTGATTAGGCCACGACCTCCTCAATAGGTCTTAAATTATAAGCTTAATGAGAAAAAAAATTATTAGTCTTCACCAAATTTAATAATTTCCGCTTGTATTTATACCACTAATTAACCATAACACTAATAAAGGAATTAAAAGTGATTCACACTTTGGCACCTTGACATTTTGCTTGATTTACAATAATTATTGTTATGAACTTGTATTGAGGATGCATATTTTACGTGGAAGGACAAAACACGTTTTATTAAATATAACCAATTCACTAGATTATTGTTCAACAACATTTAAGAAGTAGGTGAACTTTTGGATAAATAATAATTTCATTAATTAAATGGAAAAACGCAATATTATCTCAATTATAACATTATTAAGAGTTCAAATTGATTAAAGCTTATTTCCCTTCCCATATTTTGCCAGACTGTTGTCGCTTGTCTCTTAGCAAAAGTTCTACTATTAGGTGGATGGAAAAGAGCAATATTATATAGATATACCTAAATGGGCCTAAAATTCTTTTAAATAAAAATATTAAACAAATGAAAATGGTAAAGAGCATTTTAATAATACTTAATATAAAAGGGTTCCGTGTGTGATACGCGATAATAAATTTGTTAAATATCCTTAAAAGTTGATGTCCGATTTCGTTCAAAATATTTTTTTAATGACTTTGAGTATGTTTTCTCTCTTCTTATATGTAGTTTGCAATTGCTAGGGAGATGATCGTCTTGCGGGCGGACAGACGGACGAACGAACAGAGTGATACTATAAGGGTTTCTTGTAGGATTACGGAACCTTTAAAATGAGGCCTTCAAAATGTCGACTGAGGGAACCGTATTTGATAGTTCTTTTTTTAATTTGAAATCAGGTGCTTCCCGTGCTGTCCCAGTAAAAATTTTCCAGCTCTGACATTTTGAAGTCGTTTTCTTTATGATAATGACTGTGCGTCGGGCACGCGCGGGTAGCGAAAGGGGGGGTGGGGTTTACGGTAACCCACTGCTGGGCTTAGGCCTCCCTTTGTTCTGCTCCTTTGACTATGCTTTTCAATCTCATCCAGCCAGCTCCTGCCATTCTCCTCACATCCTCCGCCCATCTAGCCATACGTATATAAATTACATAAAATAAATACTTATTTTGATTTTTTTTTAATTAGCCTGCTATGTCCCACTGTTGGGCAAACGCCTACTTGGGCCCTAGATATTTAAAATTGTAGCATATGATTTGATGATCACAGAAATTGTGTAATAAACGATAAAACATGAACTAGTCATGATTATTTGATAAAACAATTTTACATTCGTATATGGTAAATAGAGCTTTTCTATATAAAAAGGGACAAACGGGCAGGCGATTTACCTAAGTGACTAACTACGCCCATGGACATCTGCATCACCAGCAGGAACGATGCGTTGTCGGCCTTTAAAAGGGGGTTTGGGCCATCGGAAACTATAAGGGACCGAACGAAACGCGACAACAATATGACGATCATGTGTGAGAGAGATAAAAATCTTACTCTTCATCTTTGTTTTTTTAAGAGTACTAGGAATACTACGAGGTCTGTCAAATACCAGTTATTATATGAGCGTTAGACATAGCTTCAAATATTTGAACACTATGTGTAGCATGGTGACTTTAAAAGTCAAAGTCCTAGTGATCAAACATGTGTTCAAATATTTAAAACTAAGAATGGCGCCGCCTTTTAACAAAGCGTACAAACAGTGAAACACACAAAAAAGCTAATCAATTTTAATAAAAATTTAAGGTTCTTTGGCCATTTTCAAAGTGTGTAAGTATTATTAATATAAAAAGGTTGTCTATGCTGGAGCCAGATATAGCTCAAAGTGTTTGTACATTTTTCTCCTTGAAGACTACAAAGTTCTACAAAGTCTTTAGAGGTGTATCAAATTTATAAATTTGCTATTTTTATCTTTCAGGCGATGAGAAAATATGTGGCGTTGAAGGATTACATTGTTTGGCGAATTACTCACGTAAGGGATATCTTTTAATATATGTATGTACCTTAGGGACCTTCGCCTTCCGGTGTTGCAGTTGTCCACGGGCGTCGGAAGTCAGTTACCTATAGCCTTTCTCCATAAATGGGCTATCTAACACTGAAAGAATTTTTCAAATTGGACCTGTAGTTCCAGAGATTACCTGTTAAAGCAGCAAATAATAAAATAAATCCACCGAAAATACCTTCGCTTCTACCTATACCGCGTAAAAGCTGCTTTTGTAACCAAATGGTAAGCTCATTGGTTAGGTTAAAGTACTTGTTCATTTTTATCAGATGGTCTTTAGGGATGTTGGTCTCTAAGCTCTACAACTTGGAACTATAAGCTGTACAAGTACTACTCTGTTTTGTGTCTTTGAATAAAGGAATATGTCCGGCCTGGATGACGAGACAACATCCTCTGGAATTTTGTAATGTTTTTCATACGTATCCATCAAAAGGGCCCAATCGGATGCAGTATCTAAGATGGAGACCGGCTTGATTCTCGATTTCATAATCCAACCTCCTTGAATGAAATCGATGTGCTTTTTGTTTGCAGTCACTCCCTTTTATGCTCAGTGCTAAGGACGTATTTTCCGATAGGGTAGGGGGATAGGGGATTAAATTATAAAAATATGCCGAAATGTACCCAAAATTGAATTAAACAGAAAAGCAGCAATGTTTTTGCACGATTAAATTAATAGTCCCATCGCCTGAGCGGAGCGTTAATACAAAATCTTTTAAATAAAGTGGTTACGTGATCCCTGCACCGTGGGTATTGCCAAATGGTGCTACAACAGATTTTTGTAATGCCCTGTATTGGGAAGCGTGGTCTGGACCGTAGCCAATTCGGCCATCGATTTACAAGTTTACTTTATGTTCTCAGACTTTCCGAAATGCCCAAAAAAGTAGGCGCTTCCGTCTGTTTCCCTATCGGATGCTGGCTAGACTACGGCGAGGATTCCTTTTTCATCGAAAGGAATTCTTACAAAATAATGTTCTTGAAATTTTTACGCTGTGATATCATTGTATGTCTGATGTATACAAGACATATCTGTCACTGATGCAATTATGACTGCAATTCTCCACAACTCTAATATTGTTTTAATAGAAAAGAAGACGTTCAAGAATATTTTTCCCTCTCGACACTTAAAAATAATATAATGGAAATTTGGCCTCCTTCTAACAGATGAAATTAAACGAGACAGACAAGGTTCCAGTAACATTACACGCGAAATTTTGGCTGGCCCGTTGGCGCAGTGGAAGTAAAATTAAGTAGCCCAACTTTCGGGCAGAACATCGTCTACCGGGTCCGCTAGTTAAAAATAAAGGGGGAGTGACAATAGCAGCTAGGGTGCTCCGGGGTCGCGTAGCCGTAGTGGATCTGACCAGTTATCGGACAGATAAAGGAAGATCCACCCCCTGGGATGGAGATCCAAGGATCTTCCTTGGAAATATTATTTTATTAATCAAAATTGTATCCGTAATTGTTACCACTCATAATATTTTTTACAAGTTAAACGTAACATGTAGTCAAGTTTAGGAGCGGTAATTACAAAACTTTTGCATGTCTCAAAATGAGAGCGCAAAAAAATATATTTGTAACAGATAAAAAATTATAATTATCGTAGGAAAGATAGTCTTCCCCGAAGCTTACATCGTTTTTTCGGGAAAATGCTGCGTAGTTTTTATGTTCCTGTAAATGTTCGTTGTAATGTTTTAATGACCCCTGCAGCACTCCAGTAATGACACCACGAGTTCATGTTATCTCCTAATATAATGAATTTATTCCGTATAAAGGACACGTGTTACGTGTTAGTATTGAAGCTGTTACTAACTGTTATAACTCTACCTAGTTATATCGCCCAAATCCAGTTTTTAAGAAGTACTCTAATAAATAGCTTTCTAAACAAATTTAGACAATAATTATCAAACTCTGTACCAATTATGTATAACAGTGTGTTCGTAATTTAACCCCAATCACAACTTTCTAAAACTTCCCGAAGGATCGGAAATCAGTTACACGTGTAATTTCCTAAAATTACTCCAGTTAAAGTTTTTAATAATATCTTCTATGGGATTATATTTTGGCATAATAATGTGCCAATCAAGAATCTATAAAGTTTGAAGTCCTTATCTAGGCGAAGATGTTCTTTATGTTGGAATATCGCTTCTAACTTTACAAAGAGCAAGTTCGGTCTCACATAGAGTACTAATTACGCATATTTCTAGAAACTTCTTGTGTCATACAACATGCTTGAGCAAACAGTCTCCAGGTCTTGTGATTTCGAACCGATACGACTAAAGGACATTCAAGGAACGAGTATACTCATTTCATTAAGGTCGGCAAAGCATCTACGAGCCTTCCGGTATTGGAGTTGTCCATGGGTGTCGTCACTCAAAAGAATCGCCAGCCGCCTACCACTTTATTAAGGGAATGCAAATAAAAGATAACTTAATGACTCTTGAATTTATCCTATGAACATGAAAAAATTCTAAATTAATAGAATTATAATTTTATATTTGCATATAACCAAAACACACACTCATATTATATTCACACACACATACACTCTACAAGCATCATATACACATTTCTTCTTTTCCTTTTTCTTTTCTTTATCTAAAGCAATAATAGTAATTAAATAATGTAACGTTTAATATCTCATATTGCATTTATTTGTCATTACACGGCTCTAGCACTAAAGGTAGGCGTTAGTAACCACACCACCGTCTTTAACTAATGTAATTAAATGGAAATCATTCATTTTTTTAAGTATCACAAAAAATAAATAAAAGTTAACAATAATGACTATTAGCTCTATCAATGTGGTTAAATTGCAACTTTGTATCTTGCTCAGATAATACAAAAGAATTTTGTAAATCACTAACAAACTGATTTATTTTTTTTATTTATTTTGTTCCGTGTTATATAATAAAGTTTTGTTTGGCAGCGATTTTCTGTAAGGTGGAGGGTACTTCCAAAGCCAAAACAGTAACTATTAATATTTATTAGGAGTATATGACTGTCAAAAGGTAATGAATAAATGATTTCGTGAAGCCGTAGCCGAATACCTAAGTAGTCTCAAAGCTCGCCACTCGCCATAACTCATAGAGTTTATGCGCTTTAAAAATAATTTCATTCAGCCATTAATAACACATCTACGAGAGTTAGAATGGCTTCTCGTCCAATGCGAGCTATTTAATTGCGGAAATATATACTTACGCTTCGTTTTACATATTATATCTAATTAATGTTTTTTTAAAGGAAACGTAAAGTAGCAATTACGTTATAAGCTTTCAGTGAAATGTTAGATCAAGGGTTCGATATATCCACATCGCTTATGACACTACCAATCGTCTGATCTTCTTCATTCTAGAACCTTCTAGATTCTAGATTGACAGAGAGAATCAAAACACGGTTTAATTTAACGTAACTTACGAGTATTCGAATATGTTACACAAACACATTGGACACTCAATAAAGGGGAAGAAGAAACGTCTTCATACGTATCACGCGTTGTTTTCTGGAACAGGATCACGTATTCGATCTCACTCAACGACAGTTGGCCGAAGATCGTAAATCACATCCGACACAATTAAATGACAGAATACTCGAGAATACAGCGCCTATGGTGTAATAACATTTACTTTCTTAAGAATATATTCTTGAATAATTGTACGTTTTTAGATAGCATGATATAACCTGTATGTTACCTAATTTTATGAATTCTTAATTAACAGATTAATTTAACAGCGTGTACATTAAAAAAAACCATAAACATCTATTTGTAATAGAATAAATATAAATATTTAGGACTATATGACACTCCAACAACTGTTCCTAAGGTACACAATTTTATGGCTGTTATGTAGGTAAGAGAGGCCTCTTATACAAAATGTTTCTTTTTGTAGAAATGTGTAAATACACACTGTGTACTTCCTGATGATGCTCTGGTTTCGAGCGATACGTGTCTTAAGGTAAGACAGGAAACCAGTGCGGAGCTGTACTTTCTTGATGGCAGTGTTAGGGGTGAAGCATTCGAGTTACAATTTTTTCGCTCCTATACGCAAATTTATAAAAACTTAATTTGCTATATATTATACCGCTTCTGTGTAAGGTAGCCAGAATATAAAAAGTCTTAGAAATTCTTTAGTTATTGCAACCAATAGTATGAAGATAATATTTCTTGAAATATTTAGTCGTTAAATTATTCAAGGAATATTTCATTCATAAAAGAATGAATACAATTAATATCAAAAGATCTATCTATAATATCCATATTTAGGTACTGGCGAGAATTGAAATTGTTACGTAGCTATCGAAATACGGTAGGAGCGGACTGGAATTCCAATTAGCAAGGAGGATACATTAATTAGTGCTCCTTGCCGCTGCAATACTCTAGCACGTCCCGACTACACTAGATTACGTGCATTTATGGCACGTAGTATATGATGACGTCAAATCTCTGACGTAGTTACGAGTCACTCACAATTAGTTATAAACAGAATACATTGCAGGGCTTCACTCATCATTCAGGGCCTGCTACGAAGAGACGGAAAAGTGAATGTGAAGGAATGGCCAGAATGAGAAATCAACATCTGTCGTCTGATGTTCTGAGAATCAACGTCTCTCGGCCTAAGTTGTATATTATTTAGGCTTTATAGACAATTATTTTGAAATTATTGATCATGATCATCAGTTTTGTCTCTTCTCTTCATCATCATAATTAGAGAATCCCCACAAGCGATAAAAAATATAATTCCAAAGATTATTTAATAACATAAATAAACTTCTTTGGAATAATTATTTGTCAAAATGAAATTTGAAAGTCTTAATACACTATAAAGTTGCTTACTAGCTGCCATTACAACGTTGCTTACACTGCCAACTAAACAAATGTTAGAAATTTTAGTATCTTGCAGCCTCCAACTCTTAGTATTGGCCCTGTCTGGGCGCATTCAAAATTGAAAGTTTACTCATGAATATTACACACACACTTTTGAATTGTCAAACGTAATAAATAGCTTCGCGTGGGTTAGTCAAGCTCGAATGTTATTATTCAATTAATTCAAAGTTTTAACTTACAGTTCTCAGACTCAAGTTTTTATTACTTCCAACTTACTTAACTGTGAAAATTAAAGAAGTTTACAATACTCTATTAAACTTTAATGCAATATTGCAGGGTGCAATCAAGTGATATAAATAATTGGAAGACGTCCCCCGCTTTGAACACTTGTGGGGGGGAACGTACGTGCCTACCTACCGACGTTATTTAACCGAGCAACGATTTTAATGATTCTCTTTTCATTAATCAGTTCATATTTTAAAGATAGTCCTATGTTTGTTATTAGAGTGTTATTTGTCATTTGAGTTTGTCGCGGGCTCTTCTCATTGCAGTGCGCGTGGGAACCCTTGTAAACTAAGCTTTTAAATCGTAAAATTTATAACCAAATATTATAATAATGATTTAAAAAAAAGATAATTATAATAATTATTGTTATACACATGAAATTCATAAGTACTGTAAAGTCTAAATTAATAAAACATTTTGACTTTGACTTTGACTTTGACTTTGACTTTGACTTTGGCTTTGACTTTGACTTTGACTTTGACTTTGACTTTGACTTTGACTTTGACTTTGACTTTGACTGTGACTTTGACTTTAATTTTGATGAATCATAGAAAGTAAGTATGAGTTTCTTACTAAGTTCTTTAGTATTTAACTACTTAACACACTATCATAGGATTTAATGAAGGCAATTTTGTTCATTTTTTTTATTTAATTATACTCAGCAAGAATCGTGTTTCCTTTGGAATTATTTCCTTCTATTCTTGATCCAGAAAAAAGTTGTTTTCCATAGACATAAAAGAAACACACGCGAAGAGAGGTTTAAAGGTAAAAAAAACTTAAAAGCCTAGATAAATAAAGAATCAAATCTCTATAGCCTATTGTAAATAATAGTATTTCCTTTCATTCTTTCATAATATTTGGAAAGTGTAATAAGGTCACGACTATCCACTTTTACGAAATAGAAGTCGAGTTTTGGGTCATAACCTATTGTTCATGGTCATAATTTATTGGATTTATTGGAAAGTACACTCAAACACAGAATTCGGTATCAATCAATTATGAATATAAATGGCCAGGCACCGCAGCGATCGACGTCAAATATTCTCGTACAAAGATTTTATCTCTTGAATACGCAGATAATCTTTAATAATAAAAGATAGAGGTATCACGACATATCGAAAACCGCGGGACGTATACATATGAAATTTTGCAAGATTATAAAGAATATTCGGTCACATAATTAATAATAATATAAATAGATATATAGGACTATATGACACACAGACGTTTGTTCCTAGGGTAGACAACTTAATGCATATGTCATAGGTAATAGCCGCCTGTTAGACACAAATATTTCTTTTTGGAAATATATCAATACATAAATATAGATGATACACCTAGACTCGAGGCGAGAAGCGAACCCACGACCCGGAGCGGACTTTATTTACAGGATTAGTCCTTAATCCTTATTTATTAAAAATTCAATTTATTTCTATATTTATTGGTGTTAATTTTCCACGACCCTCGGAGTGGAAGGCAGGGTCACCGCCCACTGCGCTAACGGGCCAGTCAATAGTTCCTAAAGATCAGCAAAGCATCTACGAATCCTCTGAATCAGTTGTTTTTTGTTATTGTTAATTACTAATTAGGACTTCATTAGAGCCAGCAGAAAATTCTTCTTGTTAACCCCTTGTTACATTAAATAATATATGATACTAGTTGTTTCTACTACTACTATTACTACTACTAATCTGGCTCCTGAAAATCCCCGTCCCTAACGGATGTCTAGTAACTATATCTACTTCCTTATCAAATTTCATTTTTGAATCCGCGGTTTTTGAGATTTCATAATAGGTGACCAATAGCTTTAATACATATAGATTATACCCTATAGTCGTAGCCTAATCAGTGGTCGGTATTTGAGTCGATGGCTAGGTTAAGTAACTCTTGCTGCGACCGGGTGACACATTCTAACACTGGCTTATATTTGATATTCGACCTCCTTCGTGTTTCGGAAAGTACGTAAAATAGTGGGACCGTATTAATGTCACTGAGTGATACTAATCGAGAGGTTGTAGAGATCTTCAGACGGCAATCGGTCATATTATCTCGCCCCACAGTCAAATCCTTTGCAATCTAAGCGGACCCCGGTGCTAGACCAGGATAACGCTAGGAAGAAAAAGATTATAGCATATAAATGAATCTTGAAATAATATATTCTAATAGAAAAACTAATTACAAATTTTAAATGTTGTTTAAGTAACTTAAAATATTTCTGCTTTAATTTTTAAGCAGTTTTATTATAAATATTCGCATAAAATAAAAGTTGCCAAAAGCGTATCAAGACACGCTTAAAATAGAAGTGTTCCGTATACTAAAAAGTTTTCGCTAAACTTCTAAAATTATCAAATTGCGCTCAAAATAAATCTTTCTAATTTGTATTTAGCACGTCCTCTCAACATGGAAAAATTTCAAGTCTCTCTACATCTAATGGCTTTGAAGTCCTAGGGGAGAAACTCACCTTGCAGACAGAGGAATGGATAGAGGGAAACTTTAACGGTTCCTAGTATGACTACGGAACCCTAAAAATTAATAATAAAGTAAGTCATTAACTTTATTGTTACGGATCGTGCCTTATTTGACAGCCCTTTAAAAAAAAAATAAGTTTGGCGCCAAGATTACGTCAATTGTCAGTTTGATTGACAGGAGACAAAATTGGTTATGTTCATATTTGTAATTTTTAATAATATTAATTGTGAATTCGGTATATATTTGTATCTTTTTTTACAGTATTTTAATAATCAGCTGCTAACAACGACTTCGTTCACGTAGGATTACAATAATTTAACTACAAGGACTACATGTACACTTGTAACATAAAAAAAAAAAAAATTAGCATACACACATTATGACTTCTATCGAAACATTAGAATGTAAAAGTCGATATCAAAAGGAGATAATGTATATGATGTATGTAATAACTAAATAAAAGTAAAACTTGTAAATAGAGTAGTTACTGTCAGTTGCGCATTAAGTATATAATTAATATTCCGAGTATTAGCATATTAACCTACCACACTAAAATAATAAAAAAAAACTAATAATTTATCTTTTAAAACATGTGCAGAGATTAAAAAACAAACGTGAGTATCATTCGAGTAAGCGGTCTCTAACTGCGGGTAGGTGAGAAGGTACTTACGAACTAGGTAAAGTTGTGCCATTAAAAAAAACGCGCTAATGACGGTAGCGCTAAAAACATACATTTTATGTCGCGTCGACTTTGTTCGTAACAATATGTTATTTTTAATTTTAAAATGTGAATGTGAAGCCAGTATTATTCAGCAGCGCAACTGTCTTTTCGAAGGGTTACCATATTTGTTTAACTTCAAAATAATACAAGGACTTTTTTAAATGTGTAAATGGGCCAACGCTTGACAGCGATCATACTTATTGCAAAGATGCTGTCTAGGATGTAGCGTGTTTTCCTAGAGTAAGCCTTTTT
Organism: Charaxes varanes; assembly: GCA_024363005.1. Classification (NCBI taxonomy): domain Eukaryota; kingdom Metazoa; phylum Arthropoda; class Insecta; order Lepidoptera; family Nymphalidae; genus Charaxes; species Charaxes varanes. The sequence goes on from JANCMC010003429.1 coordinate 400,829, forward strand.
TCACATCATTATAGATTTGAAGGCACCAAGATTGAACTTGTCGGGAAACACTGATGCAGGAAGGACATTCTACACCTTGGCCTTACGAATAAGAAACGAAGACTCGAAGTGCTTCGGGCTAGTTGGTGGAATATCAATTTTGTTTTAAAGAATATTAGTAATACATTTTTAGGTATGGTTAATATTCCCTGTTCCCCTCCTACTAAGCTTAAATTAAAAGCTTGTATTAGGAGTGGGTGCGACAATATCCCAACGGCGGTGGGGTTTGAAAAAAAAAGTTGACGTCTCCTATAATTACATTTTATGATGTCTTATTGAATACAATCTGATACAGTAGGCTACCTTGGGAGAGTCCCAGAAAAACAAATGAAGTGACGATATTGAGCAATCTCACCATACCAATCTATATATTTTTCTTTTTTCAAACTACACAATATAGTACAATACATCAGTCAAATGAACGCACACACACATAAATACATACACATGCTCTTGATCACAGACACACAAACATATCACACACTTGCACACATACAGATATTGTTGCAAACCCAGCTGACAAACTGGAGTTATGCACTATGTTAATACTTATACAAAACCATAGACATATACACACATACGACTCCAACGGTTCGAAATGTTCGTGATGTTACATTTCAACTAGCTGTTTCCCGCGATTTCGTTCGCGTAAAATTAAAATTGCGAGAGACTTTATACCTCGTTAATTTTGCCCTTATCGAAAAATCCGTTCTTATCGAATGTCTACTAACTTAGAGAACCTCCTTGTCAGATATCTTTGACGTGCCGCAGTTTTTGAGCTTTCGTGATAGGTGACCTTCCGTATACTAACATATGTATAAAGCTGTAGAGTTTGTTTGTTTGCGTGAACGCGCTAATCTCAGGAACTACTGGCACGATTTGAAAAATTCTTTCAGTGTTAGATAGCCCATTTATCGAGAAAGGCTATATATATCATCACGCTAAAAGCGAATCAATTTTATCTACCTAATTTTACGCGGACTCAGTCGCGGGCACATCTTGTATAATATATAGATTCAGTTTGCTCCTATCCTATGCAAATAGCAACGAAATTTTTGATGGCAACTTATTTTTTATTTTATTTTTTAAAAAGAATATTAGGAATACTTTTTAGGTATGTCTAATATTCCCTTTTCCCCCTCCTACTAAGCTTATATTAAAAGCTTGTATTAGGAGTGGCTGCGACAATACCCCAACGGCGGTGGGGTTAGAACCGGGCACCTTGTGGATTTCAGTCCATACCTTATACCGTTGAGCTATTGAGGCTCAAAACCGCGGTGCTTGATTACGTACAGTTGGCATTTCCTGGTGTTACATTGTATCTATTAATAGGACACACGAAAGCGGATCCGCGGGCCCGTTCGTGTGTCACTCTTTGTAATAGTCCGTTATTTTCGTATTTTATATTTTTCCCTATGTATAACTTTAGGTTATTTTTTTCTTCGCTCCGAGCTTTCGAGCTTTTTGTGGTAGCAATCGACTCAGATGCCGACCACTGGTTAGGCCACGACATCCTCTCATACTTTCTTACTTGAAGTTCATAAAACAAGAAATACAAGAATCGATGTAAGACAAGGTAATTTATTTTAATTATGACGCGTCCATGTCGAGTAAGTAAAATCATTTCGCCATTTTGAAGTTTGTTCAAGCTTAAATTTCTATTCTCAAAGTCCATTACGTGAGTTGCCAAATTATATTACGCGTCACATTTTCCGTATTGTACAAAAAATTTTTAATGAAAAGCTAATATTACACCGGCTACCTTTTGTCAGGAATTTCGACAAATTTAATATAAATTTTTAAGGAATATTCTTACATAGAAATGTATTTTTTTCCGAATGAAAAGTACATTTTGTCCTTGACTGCAGAACGAATGAAATTTAATCCAATCTTGTATGTATGTAGATTAATACAACACCTCTACGGAACCTTAGAGCCTTTACTTTTTTTGCTCTTTAAGCAAATACAGCACGGCTAGAGCTGAGCTGTACGCCCATTTTTTAAGGTAGTACAGACAGTTTAAAAGGCAGTTTTTCTGAAAGAAGCCTAAACATTCATTATATTACGGGTTGTAAAAGACATCGAATTTGCCTGACAGAATGTGTAATGCCGGAGCCAGACATAGCGCAAAGTGTTTGTAAATTTTTGTCCTTGAAGACTACAAAGTACTGCTAAACTTTGCGCAGCTACACAAAGTCGTCGACCACACAAATGATCATTCAAAAGAATGTATGTCTGGCTCCGGCATAACAAGAATAAGTATACTAAAGCAATAAAATCTACAAGTACAATAAATAAAATTAAAATCTACACGTTTACTGACGAAATTGGTTGTACCTGAGTTTATTGCTCAATTTACATCTGATTAGTCATAAAATATAAAACACCTGTCTACCTGGCTGTAATTTAAAGACAATTTTTCAAAAGATATGTGAAACCAGAGAGTACTACGACAGATATTCGAAAATAATAATTATGCTTGGCAATAGAGGTTTATGTCAATAAAAAGATATTGATGTTTATGGTACACTAGATTTATTAAATGTAAATAATATCCAAATTTGTAGGCATGAAATACCAGCAAGGCACCACACATATGTTACTTAAAAATACCAGCAAATAACGGAAACAAACCGCACTATTTTTTTGTAGTTTTTGAGTTATGAATGCTAAAATAGGGCATACTGTATGTTAAAACAAAAAAAATATCGCGAAGCTGACAGACTATCGCTGCCCGATCGCCTGTCCGCTTCTAACATATCCGCAAAAGAGTTACGTTTCACGCGGAATGTCAGATTCCCCCGACGGAACAAAAATCATTCCGCGCGAATCGTCTGTTACGGATAGGTTAGAAGCGGACTGGCGATAGCCCTGGCTGCTTCGGTTATTTTTTAGTTTTAATTCGCAATGTGCCCTATTTTAGCATTCATAACTCGAAAAAAAAAATGTCAGCATCCCCCGACGGAATATAAAACAAAAATATGGATTTTTGGGAAAAGTACTCGAATTGCATAATTATCCAAAGTTTTATTATAGACCTAGTCATAATCATACGCAGACAAGAATTACATAATAATCGTGAAGTCGTTAAAAAGTTCATTGGCATAGATACATACGTACGCAAGAATTATGTATTCAAAGATTTATCGAATGCAAAAACTTATTGATGAAATTTAGAAGTTCCAAATGTATATCTATACTAATATATGTATAAAGCTTGTTTACTTGAACTACAGGAACTACCGGTCCGATTTGAAAAATTATTTCACTGTTAAATAGCTCATTTTCCGAGAAAGGCTATAAGGCAATATATCACCACGCTACAATTTTCTACCTAATTTTACGCGGACGAAGGCACGGCTAACAACTTGTTGAATATAAGTATGAAGGCTCATCAGAAACGGTCGTACTTTAATCATAGTGGTTTGGTCATCTTCTACGTCCGGGCTATCTCAGACTGCACGTGCAGGTATTAGATCCATGGCATTGCAGAGGAAGGAATCAAGGCAGTGAGTGCCTGGGACTTGTGACCCAGGTGTAGGTTTAAGAGATCTTTTTAGGGTGCCCTTTATTTATTCCTGTTCCTCCAAAATGTTAATCCGGGCGATTGATGTTTTTACACGTTCCTATTGAAACTCAAGCATAGATAGATAGATAGATAGATAAATAGAGGGATAAGTGTCCACGACTTCATCCGCGTAAAATTAGGTAAAAAAAAGTAGATTCATTTAACTTGGACTATATTGTGCCGTGCTACATACCTGTATGTAAAAGACATCGTACCGCAAGCTTTGTGATAAGGCTGCATTTAATGTCCTAAATAAAATGACAGAAATCATTCATCTCGGAAATGAGAGGTTACAGATATTGCCAGTCTCATCCCATTCTTGAGCGCGCAATGTATCGTGAACATTGGGAAGCAACAGTCAACAAAATGTTGACGCGCAAAACAAGTCAACGACCCGCGCCGCGCTTCCCCTGTTATGTACTTTTAAGTTTTATTTACATTGCCGTTTGATGTAAAAATATGAAGAAATTTGTTTCTGATTTAAAATACTCTTACCTCACCGAGACGCATGACGACATCGCCGGCTACTTAGCCATTGATATTTGTGGTTGCCAAATGAGTAGCCAGTAGTCATCGTGGCTACGCTTCTAATTTGGCAACGTCGCCAAACCGTCGCCAAGTGAGTTACCTGTCCTAATTTTTTTTTTATTTTCATTTTATTTATAGACTAGCCCGCGACTTCGCGTGAATTCAGAGCTTTTATTAAATTTTGAAGGTTTTTATTGTGCGGAACCCTAATTATATATTCTTCTGAAACTGAATTAGCCTATGTTGTAATATCAGCTATCTGATAGTGAAAATCCCGTTAAAATCGGCCCAAACGTTTCGAAGATTAACCGGAACAATCAAATAGACAGACCGACAGACATTCATGTTTTAACTTGGATTTTTATTAAAGAAAGAGGCAAAATAATTTTTGACTAATTAACTTAATTGTTGTTACAGACAGTCCAAATATAGCATGAAAGTGGTAGTTGGCACAAATAGCCTCACATCAGGTGGCATCAAATTATCTGTGGATGAAATCGTAGTCCATGAAAAGTACAACAGTTGGTTGATTACCAATGATGTATCAGTGGTCAAAGTGGATGAAGAGATACAATTCAACGAGCTGGTGCAACCGATTGGACTGCCTGAACAAGATACGCCAGCTGGAGCTGATCTAATACTAACTGGCTGGGGAAGGATTTCGGTAAGAAAAGTATTTAATCCACTGGAAAGCCAGAACACACGTAACAGTAATGTTTTATATACCTAAAGTTTTCGGTTCACGTATTAAAATATAAATTATTTATATATAGCGCGGATGGAGGAAAATTAAATTTTCTGCTGGACCAGACTATTCATGAGGGTATATGTGTAATGTGGAACTATTACCTGCATATGTATGAGTTACTCGAATCTGGCTCCTTCCGGCATGCTTATATGTTTGGCAGGAAAACTTTTTAATCAAGAAAATAAGGAAACAAACGAACACTGGCCACAAAGCGGGAGTCCCACAAGAAGTGAAAACGAATCGTCAGAGGTGTCGATAACGGTGACGTCAAAGTTAAAGTCAAACGCAATCTTAAAGACAAAGTGAAAGTAAAACTGAAAGGCGAAGTCAAGGTCAAGGTCAAGATCAAGGTCAAGGTCAAAGTCAAGTGATCGGTGACAATGTAGCTAATGCCTAAAGAGGTTTTCAATTCAAAAATTTCTATTCAGGACTATGTCACAGATGGGGAGTTTAACCTGAACTGTCCAAGTGACAAAAACGTCGGGGAAATGACAACTGTAGAATCTACATCTTTATAAGTCTTCTTCTTCCTGGCGTTATCCCGGTCAAGTACCGGAGTCCGCATAAATTGCAGAGGATGCGGCTGTAGGGCAAATTAAGATAACCAACTGCTGTCTTGTGTCATCTCTAGAACCCCCACAACCTCTGAAATCTTAAGGCTAATATCACTCAGTGACATTAATCGGGACACACTGTTTAACATGGTTTCCGTAACATGGAGGAGACATATTTGAAATTGTAGATCTTTATATATAACGTAATATAGTGGATGACGCGTCGCCACACGAACGCTACTAGTACTTTGCCACTACCACTTTGCTTGAACGTGCAAATCTCAGGAACTACTGGTCCCATTTGAAAAATTCTTTCTGTGTTAGACAGCCCATTCATCGAGGAATTATAGGCTATACATCATCACGCTAAAATTGAATCTATTATTTTACCTAATTTTACGGGGACGAAGGCGTGGGCACAGCTAGTAATTATATAATGTTTTTTCAAAATTAAAAGATATAGAAAAACCTGCAAATGTACAGTCGGTAGGAGTGGAGTCACAATGTCTTTTCCTAAAATGCTTTGACTTAAAGAGAGTGCCGGAACATCAGTCAAAATTATTTACTTGACGGACCCTTGAAACAAATGTCTACAATAAATTGGTTCATGCATCCTAAAGTAACTTTAGAGTCCGAATTTGAAGCTACTCGACACCAAGCATCGTTAAACTGAACTCTGAGAGTGTTAAAGGATTTTTTAGTATATTTTATCCATAGCTGCGAGGTATAAAAACTCATGCAATAAGCTTTAAATAAAGTTAGCTTAACATCCTCAGAGCACCGCGCGAATCTACGAGCGAGCATATTACACCGAATAGCAAGTGATCTACGCTCCCGTTCGATGTCTAAATCGTCGCTCAGAGCCCCCGACAACATGTGTCCCAGATATTTGAACTTCTCCACAACCTGAACTGGTGCTCCATCTAGAAATACTGGCGGAAACCTCTCCGGACCTTTACTCGCTCGAAATATCAGCAATTTTGTTTTACACACGTTATATTTTAATCCGTGCCGTGTAGCGTATCTTTCACAAACTGATATCAATTTACGTAGACCTTTTATTGAAGGGCTGAGTAACACCATATCATCCGCGTAACTTAAGTTATTAAAACAAGTACCGTTTATATGACAGCCTATTTTGGTGCCACTCAGCTCTTCAATAAGCCCATTCATATAGATATTAAATAGGTCCGGAGAGGTTAGGCCTCCCTGACGCACGCCACACTCCAATTTGTATTCACTAGAGATGGCGTCACCCCAACGCACCGCGCTTGTCTGGTTCTCGTACCAGTATCTCAACAGCTCGATAATATTGCCAGGGACGTTTGAGTCATACATTTTTTCCCATAGTAATTTGTAGTTTACTAGGTCGAACGCGCGACTTAGATCTAAGAAACATGCGTATATAGACGTGTCACGTTTCTTATAATAATTCACGGCGTGTTTCAAGGACAGGATAGCCGAGTCTGTTGAGAGACCAGGACGAAAACCAAACTGTGCATCATTTATTTTGACGTTTCTCATCAGTTCAGGCTGCAGGAGTCGCTCAAACACCTTACCTATGACCGTCCCCAACGATATTGGCCGGTAATTAGATAAGCTAGACATATCACCGGTTTTATTTTTTGGTACAGGAATCACCACTGTCTTTAACATATTCCCAGGAAGATATCTATACTTAGCGCACATATTAAACAAAATTGACAAGGACTCATATAATTTATCACCAGCATACAGCACGTGCTCACTACTCAGATCATCATGTCCTGGTGATTTACCCCTCTGCATATTCTTGATAATAAGGAATATATCCGTTGGCGTAAATTTAAGTCTACCTTTGTAAACATATTTTATAAGTTCCACTTACTTTATAATTTTTGTAGTACATAAATAAATAAATAAAATAAATAAATGTTAACCTAAATTCTGATATAATATTGTTAATATGAATATTATGTGTTTTAATACAGGAATCATGATTTCCTTTACAGTATATGTAATTATCATAATATAAAGTTTCTAATAAAGTCTTGAGAACTTTTAAAAGTTGGCACAAAAACACTAAAAAAGGATTATGTATGCCTAGCTGTTTTCTGCGACTCCATCCGCGTAAAATTGCGTGAGCTCATAGAACTTCTTAATCTGACCCTATCAAAACATCTTTTTTAGATTACCTCGTAGAATTTAAACTATCCCCTTGCTGTATTTCATCATCGCGGTCCCATGGTTTTCGAGATTTAGTCTAAGGTGACCTTTTATATAAATAGATGGTGACAGAATTCCTAATATTCTTGAATAATCTAGTTTTGTTGCAAATTTCAAAGGACAAATGTGAACAAAGCCTAACGTTATCATCAATGGCGACTGCACAGGGTTGTTTTTCTTCATTTTTAAAGTCCCGCAATCTTACATAAACTCTAACAATAATTTAAACATTGCATAAGAAGCTAACAGTTATATTTATTCACTTTAAAATGACGGAAGTTAATTAAAAGTTAAATAACGATATTTATATAAAAATGTGTGACAAATGTAAAAATTTAACTTAATTTATTTTAATATACTAGTCAGAGATTTAATTACTTTTTAATAATTTTGAATATCGTTATTTGTTTAAATTAGATTTGCAATGTAAATACAGTCATGTTAATATCCTATTAAAAGTAGGACTTACTTTTTTAAAACTGAAAGTTTTTTATGCAGAAAAAATAATTGAAGAGCTATTGTTGGATTTTATATTTATTATCTTATATTTTAGAAACTTAACTTTACTAAAGGTCGTAATAACTTTGTTTATTCTTAAATAGCCTCAATAGCTCAACGGTATAAGGTATGGACTGGAGTCCGAAAGGTACCAGGTTCAAACCCCACCGCCGTTGGGGTACTGTCGCACCCACTCCTAATACAAGCTTTAAATTTAAGCTTAGTAGGAGGGAAAAAGGGAATATTAGACATACCTAAAAAGTATTCCTAATATTCTTTAAAAAAAAAGGTATAAGGTATGGACTGAAATTCACAAGGTACCCGGTTCAAACACCACCGACGTTGGGGTATTGTCGCACCCACTCCTAATACAAGCTTTTAATTTAACTTCGTACGAGAGGACAAGGGAATATTAGACATACCTAAAAAGTATTCCTAATATTCTTTTAAAAAGAAAAAGAAAAAAAAGAATAAAAGGAAAAAACTTCCGATTTTGAAACATTCTTCATCGGTGCTCAGCTTCTATTGGCCTTAGCGTGATGATATATAGCATATAGCCTTCCTCGATAAAGGGGCTATCTAAAACTCAAAGAATTTTTCAAATTGAACCAGTAGTTCCTGAGATTAGCGCGTTCACACAAATGAAGAAACTAACTCTTCAGCTTTATATATTAGTACAGATTAGATTCTAAGTGTTGTAATTTGTTTCTCAGATAAAATAAATTAAAAAAAAAATTACTATGAAACCTCTTATTTTTCCAACAATTTTTGAATAAAACAAGTAAAAATAATATCTGCAAATGATAACAATTTTGTTGCGTCCACTTCAAGATAAAACATGCTTCATTTTATATCAGAACGAACAAACTCTTTCGTTAAAATATAGGTAGGTTTGCGTTTTCTATACGAAGATATACATCGTTTTAATATTTCAAACTTCGTTGTTAGAGTTAACCATGGACAAGCCTTTGTGACATGAAATTGGCTCACAAATACAGGCTACAAAATTTGATGAGGCCGAATTTGAGCCAGCTAGTCTCGTGTCGCATTTTGATGGGCTGTCTTGTTGCAATAATTAATTTATTAAAACGCCTATGTATATTAGCTAGCTAAAAGCTATTTTCAAATTTTATATTAATATATAAAGCTGAAGAGTTTGTTTGTTTGTTTACTCAAGAATCTCAGGAACTACTGGTCCGATTTTAAAAATTCAGAGTTAAGTAGCCCATTTATCGAAGAAGGCTATAGGCTATATATCACAATGCGAAAATTTAATTTAATTAGGTTACCAAATTTTATGCAGACGAAGTCGAGAGCACAGCTAGTATAATCATATATATAGCTATATATATTTTCGTGTCCTTATGTATGTTGGATATGTATAGTCGACCAAGAAATTGGTTTGCCACGCTAAGGTCGAATGTCGTTTGCACGTCAATTAGTTAAAAGGCTCTATTACATCGCAATTAAGATATTTCTTCTTTTATAGAGTTCAACTATAAAAATTAATCTAAGTGATTCATAAAAGTTTATTAATTATTATTACCGAGGCAGGGGACATCTCAGGGAAAGTAAAGGTGAAAGGGAAGGCATTAGGTCCCAGCTTCTTAAGTAATTTCTCCTGAACGGGTGTTAGTTCCATTTTTGCGTTAACCATTGGCACAACTTGTTCCTGGCCAATGACCATCTCCTTGGAGAATTTGACTCCCATGACCTCATCTTCCTCTCTACCAAAGCGGTAGGTGGTAACCAGCTGTATAAGAATAAAGGTATTATTATTATTATTATTAGTACCACTTCACAACACTTCAACACTTCACTCTGTATCACCATTATATACTTGGCTGTAAACTTTTCGTCCTTTCAGGTAATCGGTGTCAACTACCACGACTCCATCGACAGGATCGCAGTAATCTATGTGATCAATGAAGTCGCGCTTGCCAAGGTAAACCGTAATTTTTCCATTGGGGGTGGTTTTCTTAAAAACTTTCACCGCCACCACGAAAGCCAAAGCTAGATAGTCAAGCATTTTTACAAAATTAGAGAAATGAAGGGAGAAAAGGAGAATTCACTCCGAAAAGAGTTTAAACAATCAGGAATTGGTAGCTACGGATTGTGTGAGTTTGAAGCGCTCACCAGAAATGTCGATGGTTGACAGGGTACCTTTATATATGAGAGCTACATGTGAGGTTTCTTTTAACATGGCATTCTAATTGGATTTAGTACGTAGGAGTACAAATTGGATTAAAATGGTGTGACGCTTAGTCAAATCGATAATTTTACACAACACTATTTGATGTTTTCATTTCAAATTTGGCCAAGGAAACGTCAGATACTGTTTTGACAGTTTTAAGAGATTGTTTTTTAAGTGGATTTATTACTTTTCAAGTTTGTTTTGTTAAGACTAAATAATTGTATTCAAGAATGAAAATAATCTGATAAGAATTTAAGAAAAGCTGGTTCCTATAAGCAATGCATTTTGTTTTCAACATAATGTTCTCGACTTTAAATTAATATAAATAAGTAAGAACTTTAATATTTGGTATATTCATCATAAAATTAGGTAGCTTTTTAGGATATAATTGCTTATCATAATCACTAACGACTCCATTTTATTATTGATTAAGGATATAGTACTTGAGGGAATATTGTAAAAAATCGCATGAATCGGAAAAATATGTTTAGGAAAAACTAGACTAATCTGTTATTTCACTATTTTGCCTTTTACCGGAATTTGCTAACATTGCAACAATTTTTTTGTACATATAGAATTTTTGTAGTATTTAGCTGTTGGATGAATGAAATAAAGTAATTTTAAGTATTGTGTAGAAATATATAACTATGTTCAAAGAAACTTATGTTAATGATGTCTTTGTTATTTCAAACTTCTTATATAATAATTGACATTGTGTTTTTAGCTATACACTCAGCATGCCGACCTTCCTGACACCAGGCCGGCATGGCTACAGCGTGAGGTTCTCACGTACAAGACCAGATGCCTTGGCAGTTGCCACTAGTCAGTACTATGGGCTGGCAGGAGGTGGTACTTTGTTCTTCCTCGAGTTGGCACCTGATGGTGCTACTATGGTGGAAATGCAGAAGTTGGAGTGGAATGATGGATTGTTTGATGTGGTAAGATTTTTTTAGATTGATGTTAGCTTTGTATTCAAAAATATTATTTCCTAGGAGATTGATGATATGGCTTTTAGCATTACAATTGCCCTTGCATTATATATTCGTTAACTATCATAGGATAGTTAATAAATATCAATTGGAGTTATATCTTCATGACTATTTTTGTTTTTTCCAAATCAAAAGATGTTCCATTCAAACATGCTTTTACAAACTCTTTCATGAAATAATTTCCTATCTATACTCTATAATCATACAT
>JANCMC010003429.1:412459-450756 GCA_024363005.1 Charaxes varanes
CTCAGTCATCTAAGCATTTCACCGTTGAATTGAACGGAAGCAGCGAAATTTTTGTATAGACCTTTGTAAAGCTAAAAGAAAGGTCTATAAATAAATTCAGCCGGTTTTGTTTGACTCTTTGGTAAGTCCCTTTTGTCAACTTAGATGTCTAGCCTAAATTACATAAAGTACAGTGGTTACAATAAAATAAAAACTGTAATTAGTTGAATGAATATGGTACATTTTCTTTAATATTTAAATGTAGTAATCAATCAATCTGTTTATTATCTTTTTGATATATTAATCGTTGTAATGAAATGGGTATAATAATGTAATAATTATTAGTCATACTTTATTTGTATGTTTTGATTATTCATTAAGAAAAAAAAATCTTATGTAATTATTTGGTTATCAAAATTTATAATTCAAGTCATCAAAGGTAGATTTGAACAGAAATACAAATAGCCATTCTTTAATTTTTATTTATGATATGTGAATAAAATTGAAAAAAAAAAAAAAAAAATTTTCTATCTATATACATGTCATGTTTTGTGGTCACAGAAGTAATAAAAATTTGTTAGCTGTGTGTTAAAAACAAATGTCATAGATATAAAGATATTATATAAATTATAGAATTCTTTTTTTTATGTTGACAGACATGGTCGGGTACAGCGGACGGCGTTGCTGCTTGTGGAGCTGGCGATGGTGCTGTCATAGTATGGAGAGGTGGTTGTGCAGCGCCTTTAAGAGTTCTAAGAGCCCACCACAGTGAGGTATGCTCGGTGGATTGGCCAAGAGCACATCTGCTGAGTGCCAGTTGGGACACCACTGTTAAACTGGTAAGTTGTGATATTTTTGTTGGCTTCCTTTATGTTTAGTCCTATAGTTTTTGTGAAGAAAACTTCTTTGAGCATGCTCGACATGGGGAGTATGCCGGTGAATGTGTAATGCGAACAGCAATTTCTTGATTATTTTGTAATTTTATTTTGCTCTTGAACAAGTTTTTAAATTAATATTTTGTTCAATACTTTAAATGATCTATGTTTAAAGTAAAGGTTTATTACTTATGCTAGAACGCTAAAAGGTCAACATACATATATGAGCACAACTATAGATATATTATATAATACTAAAAATGACAATTACAGTGGGACCCCGAGTCAGAAGTATGTCTCAGTACATTTGCGGGCCATTCGCAACTGGTCTACACGGCTACGTTCTCCCCACACTCCCCTGCCACATTCGCTTCGGTATCTGGTGACGGTCATCTAAAACTCTGGACGTGTACGGAACCAACGAGACCCGCTGCGGTAGTAAAAGCCCACGAAGCAGAGGTAAACTCATTAAATAATGAAGTAATTTTTTTTTTTTTTCTAGCGCAGTTGGCTGTGTCCCTGCCTCAAGTCTCCTTTATACACAGATACGATAGAAATGAATGAAAGGACCATGTTTTTGTGTCTCACTACTGGACAAAGCGATATTGGCCCACCGATGGTCAGTGGTGTTGTCAAAAAATAAAATTCGAATTAGCTAAGCTAAATTCAGTAAAATTTATTACAAATGTAGAGATTGATTTATAATTAGGTTATGGGAGCCTATAAGGATAATTTCATAGGCAACAAACAAATTATTATAGCCCTGTTAAATAAATATTTATTTGAAATTAAAATATCAAAGTAGTGTCTTTTATGTATAATTTAACAATTGCACAATTTTATTGTTTTAATAATTCAATTTGTTTGTGCCTTTTTTATATACATTTGAGGTAAAAATATTTATTAATCTTATATTCGACCTACGAAATATGATATTTTTTAAATAGATTCCTTTGCGGTATATAAAAAAAAAGCAGAATCTCAATTCCGTTCAACCTGTTGTATTACGATTAATCGAGCGTTTAAAATAGATTCAACAAATCAATATTGTTCTACAATAAAGTACCTTATTGTGTATCAGTAATATAGTTGTAATTTCATTGTACTCAATTATACGCCTATTTGCGCAATCGTCATTCATGTAAACCTCAATCGGATAATCCGGATAATTGGATTTACGGCCGGTAAGAATAGGTTTTAGTGTTTTTATGACAAAAATATAATGGAAAATTTCGCCTAGCTGAACTAAACATTTGTATTTTATATAAATGAACCTTATTTTCAAGATTATAAGTTGAGTTTATCTTTAAATAACAGTTGTCATGTCTTTAAATAAAGTGATGATCTGAATCAGAGGTCGGCGACCTTTTGGCAGATAAGGGCCACATTGTTAAAAAAAGAAATGCAGTCGGGCCGCATGGTTGAGAAGTTAAATATGTGCGGGCCACACTTGTAAAATAATTATTTGGAAATAGGTGTCTCGTTATCTATTTATGTAGACATTAGGGGGTCATCCATAAATTAAGTCACACGCTAAGAGGGAAGGGAATTTTTGCAATGTGACATTGTGTAACAATAGGCAGGGGGGCTCAAAAGCTTTGTGATGTCACATGTCAAAAAAATTTTAAAACTGCTGTTTTGCTTTTATTATTTAAATTACCTGCATAAAATTGGAAAGTTTGTGACGTCACACTAACGGGGAGGGGGTATAGAAAAGTGATAACCTGTGACAAGGAGGGGGGGGGGAGGGGCTTAAAATCGTAACATTCGTGTGACGCAATTTATGGATGACTCCTTATAGGCGATAATAAAATTGATAAATTTTAATACATATTGTGTTGTTTTATTTCAGTTATATCAAAACAATATTTAAATTTTAATATATCACGACAAAACCTTGAGCTCGTGTAATTATTAATGTTATATATAAAATTCTCGGGTCACAAAGTTAGTTACCACACTCCTCCGAAACGGCTTGACCGATTTTTATGAAATTTTATATGCATACTCAATAGGTTTTGAAAATCGGCTACTATCTGTTTTTCATACTCCTAAGTGACAAGGGTGGCTCACACGGACGGAGTCGTGGGGCGCAGCTAGTCTTATATATAAAATTCTCGTGTCACAGTGTTAGTTACCATACTCCTCCGAAACGGCTCCACCGATTTTCATGAAATTTTGCATGCATATTGGCTAGTATTGAGAATCGGTCAACATCTATTTTTCATACTCCTAAGTGATAAGGGTGGCCCAAGCGGACGGAGTCACGGGATACAGCTAGTAATTTATAAGATGACAGGTTAGGTTTCGTATATAAACGTAAATATAAAAAAACGTAAATATGAATGAACACCGTCGATGATTATGTTTATAAATGTATATGTATAGGAATTTTTTGAATTTTGTTGATTTCTCAAAAATCGCTGGACCGATTTTCATAAAATTTATATGGGACCATCTCTGAAGTATGGTCTACGCAACTAAAAAATAAACGCTTAACATACATACAAAAAAAAATCACTTAAATTGAGAACCTGCAATCAGTTAAAAAACCAAATATCTGTTAAATTTTATTTTATTCTAAATTTTAAATCTCACTCGCAAAAGAATGCTACGAATTTCCGTGGTGGCCTAATAATTTACGTTTTGAATGATTTTTTCAGGGTAAACACAAAAACTAGTGTACTGAAGAAGTTCTTTGACGCTCTCTCTATGGCCTGGCTTTCGTTAAGAACTGCTGCCACCATTCTTGCGGCTGCGGACGTCAATAAGCAATCTACGATGGCTTTGCCTTACTTGTACAACTGTCCTGCTCAGTGCTTTAATGTAGAGGTAAATATATTTTTTAATTTTACTTTCTATGACGTTTTGGCATTCTACTTGCATCTTTAATTCTACTGATCTGTTCTGCGTGTTTCTTATTCCAATTTAACAAATGCAATTGAAGAATCATTAAAATATTTGTATTGGAAGTTAGAACTTGAATTGAATAATGGTCCGGTTCCGAATAAACGGCAATTCAATTTTTTGATAATAAAAAACATTCTTTATGGTTTTATTCACATTTGTATTTTAGTTTTGGTCCAGTATGATGATCAATAAAACATTTAATTTAATATTTAATATTATCTTTAACCACAACAAAAATATTTAATATATTTTGAAGTTATTTTTATTTCAGATAGAAAGATTACAGAAGCAGCTCGATAAAGATTACGTTGCTCTGAGCGGAATGGGATTCTTCTGGTTGACCAGAACCTTGGTCTTGCAGGTAAAACTGGCAAAGAAATAAAGTTATTTACGAATTGTTAATTGTATATACGTCATATCTTGGCGTTCTGTAGTGTCGTCATCAAACGAATTGAGGACACATATAACCGTATTTATATTCTTTAAAAATATTCCTGTAAATACAAGGAGGTTGTAGCTTAAGCTTAAGCAGTGGCCGGCATTTGAGGAGTCGACCTCACTGCGCACTGTAGTGGATTAATTTCAATTCAGTGCGTATGAGGTCTATCCCGCCGCATATGTTATAAATTACGTCATTGGATTAGATTTCGTAAGAGATGTAATTCTGCATATTTCTCTCTGTCATACTAATAGAAATCTTATAATAGCAGCCACTCGCACTGTGTGAGAGAACGCGATTTTGACTGCCGCACATAACATACATAAAAGAAGAACAAATAAGAAAGAATGAAACCCCAAACACGTCAGCTAATAAAAGACAATCATCCGTTGGCAAGCAGCTACGTAATACTCGACACCTATTTGCCGGCACTAGGGAAGGTAATGCTGCAAAATTAAGAACGTGCCTGGGACTATTTCCACGCTATTACCACTATGTAACTTGTCAACACTAAGGTTTATTCACACTACATCTTTGAAGTGAACACTTTTTTGAGAAGGAATTAAGGCATTGAATTTGCCACTTGCTACCCACACCTCTGTATGTTCGAGTTTTAACTTCTTTTAGCACTCGTGGAGTCTCACTATCTTCTTATATATTGTAACATTATCCAAGCATTTCATCTTTAAAAAATTTAGTCGAAATTTTAAAACATTACAAATTTTAATATGGAGCATTCGTTTCTTATATCATAAGACATTATATCATCTATGACATCAAAGTCGCGAATGGACTTCTAAGCATTAATATCAATAATAATTTGATATGATAATTTTTAATAAATTTTTATGTATATATGTAATATGATTTTGGTAAATTTTGAGGGCTTTTACGTTTCTGTGTGAAAGAGCTTTCATTGGTAGACGAATGACGTCCAAATCGGTCCAGCCGTTTCGGAGGTTACCCGAAACGTACTGACAGATAGACAAAAATGTTTTAACTTGCATTGAAATAATAATTTCAACTTTACAGACGGAACCTTATTTTTTTTTAATGTATAAATTTATCTAGATTAATGACAGTTGACTTAGTTAATACGAAGAGTAAGGGAGAGGTTTTGATACGACTTAGGGACCTTCAAGAAAAGAGCATACTCATTTCTCAAAGGCGGGCAACGCATCTACGAACCCTCCGGTGTTAAGGTTAGGTTAGGTTAGGTTAGGTTAGGTTAGGTTAGGTTAGGTTAGGTTAGGTTAGGTTAGGTTAGGTTAGGACTTTGTCCGCGTAAAATTAGACTCTAGAGTGCCCTTATACCTCGTCAATCTGGCCTATTCGAAAAATCCTCCATAGTGGATGTCCTCCTAGCCCAATATCATCTTTGTTCGTCCCGCGGTTTTAGAAATTGCGTGCTAGGTGACCTTTCGCTTTTGTATAAATACATCTTATATATAAAACTCTCGTGTCACAATGTTAGTTACCGTATTCCTCCGAAAAGGCTTGACCGATTTTTATGAAATTTTATATGATTATTCAGTAGGTCTGAGAATCGGCTACTATCTATATTTTATACTCCTAAGTGATAAGGGTGGCCCACGCAGACGAATTCGCGGAGTACAGTTAGTAGTTTTATATATAGGTGACATAGCTCGAATAAACAAATTACTAACATATGAGTGACATATAAGGAATAGACTTAAACATTCTTCGACCACTTAAACATACAACCCAAGTCAAATACAATTAGGGCTGCCAATTTTTTTTTTTAAAGCGTATAAAATGGTTTGAACAGTAAAAAATGAAGTACCTATTTAGAAAAAAGGTAGTTTTTCCATTTTATTTTAAAAAGGTATTTTTTTTTGTTTTTAGCAAATGCTAACAATTGTTTGATGTCTTTAAACGTTTCGATTCTTGTTTGATAATCAAAACTTAACTAAATTAAATTTTATTTATTGATGCTCTATTCCTCTCTTTTATTGTAGTAAAGTTTGGTAATAAAGTATTTTCGTATACTTTATTTGTATGCAGGACATCCGTTCAACGTTTGAAATTCCACCCTCATCAACTCGATGCTCTTAAGTGCCAAAACTGTGCGCCTTTCTAGAAACTTTTTCCCTTGCACAATTTCTCCCTGGAATCAGTTGCCAGCCTCGGTATTTCCGAACGGATGCGACTAAGGGACCCTGAAAAAAAGAGCATACTCAAATCTCAAAGGCCGGTAACGCATCTGCGAGCCTTTTGATGTTGCAGTTATCCATGGGCGTTGGTACTCATTTATTTGAACCGCCAGCCAGTTGGCCCTAGTTTTATTAAAAAATGCAAAAGTGTAGTTAGCAAAAATAAAATCAAATCAAAAAAAATATTTAGCACAAGATGAACATAGCAAGATACAGACCCTAATTCTAAAAGTACTGAAGAATTAAAAAAAAGTAATGACACAGGTAGAAACATAAATACATACATGTATATACTACACCCAAACACAAGGCGGGATCGTACCCACGACCCCCGGAAAGGCAGGATCACTGCCCATCACATAATTTTTGAACAAATTTCCTTAAAATTAGACGAAGTGTGGCCTTACGTTGTGTGGTTAATTTCCTGTTTAAAAAAGGTGTGTCCGTAAATGTATTTCCCAGAGTAAAAAATACTGGATGTTATATAATATAATGCTAAAATTATGAAATAAACTAGTGACGAAGACTTTCTTGAAGAGAATACCAGCAGAAAAAATATTAGATCTCATATTACTAACAGGATAAGAGATGCACAAAGCTCCTTCTAAGGAAAAAGACAAAGAAAAGGAATTCAAAGAAAGCATACAGTTAGAGATCAAATTGTTAAACAAATTGAAGATACTACGAACGAAACCTAAATTCTAAGAAAAAACCAGAAGAAAATCATTCTTAAACTGTTGAAGAGATTTAAAAATCTAGTCATCCAAAATGTTTTCTTCATGATAATTAAAACCAGAAGAAAAATAATTATCCTAGATAGCAAACTGTAGTAGTATAAGAAATTAGTCATCTTCTTAATATTCTTAAAAAGGAAACCAGAAGATTTTTTCTTCTTTTGTTTGCGGTAACATTAGTTACAGCAATGCGTGAAACTAAGGTCTTTGAGATTTCTGTAAATTTGTGCTGAATTGCCTCGCGTTTGAATAATAACGCCAACAAATGGGTCCTTTCTCCATATATCATTATTAGAAATGTCAAGAACAGAACCAACGAGGTACATGAGATTATTTACATGAGTTTAGTGAATTTCTTCAACATCTCGTTGTGAAAACCTGTATATTAACTATATAACATATAGACGAGCGGATGTCAATAATTAACATTTGATTTCATAAATAATATATACACCGTAATACCGAAAAGCAAGAAGGCTCAAAAGGGTTATACTTCAATCATAGTAGTCTTATTTTTTAATTTTTTCCCCCGGAAAATGCAATTACGCACGCCCACCGACAATATACTCGTATACGAGAAATAGTCTTGGCTGGGAGTGTGTGACTCGCCGATCGATGCTGGAATACCTCCTAAAAACCAGGTTCCGCCCTCCTCACCACAGTGGAGCGTCACAGAAACACTTATCACACTCAACCAAAATGAATTACATCTACTTTTTCAGAAAATAATTTCAATGGAAAAGGAAAGTGATACAAATTCAAGTCGGAAGTCTAGAATTGACCTGAATGCACTGCCAACCAGACAGTATCTTGATCAAACAGTGGTGCCCATATTGCTTCAGGGTTTGTCAGCATTGGCAAAGGAGAGACCCCCAGACCCAATAAATTATTTGGCTGCATATTTATTAAAAAATAAGAATACATTTGATAATAATAACTCTGGATCAAACAATACTGCCCAAACAAATCCTCAAACATAGAATTAGTTATAATATAGCAAATATAAAATAAGGCTGACCTATACACACTTCTCCGATATGTTTGTCATCATGATGCCAGTGGTACCAGGAGATAACTTGAAAGAAATGATCTCACTTAATATTTCTTGGATTCCTTTAATGTCTATTATTTATGTATTGAGTTTTACAAGTAGTAAAACGGAATGCATTCGTAGTAGTGCTGTTATTTTTTTTAACACTTGGTTTTATCAATTAAAAACAATTATTGAAACTCCAGAGAGAGAGAGAGAGTGTAATTTCAGATAATATTATATATATTTGATGAATTATTAATTTACCAAGAAAAATTTCAACCTCATAATTTTTTAAATTATTTCAAACATAAGAAAATGAAGGAGACCTTAGACACCTGTGGGTGGGACAAAAGAGGTTCAAAAACATGTTACTTTCAAAAGAAACAATATTTTTTAGCATGTAGCAAGTTTGTGTACAATGCCAAAACAATTTAAAATGTTGGCTGCTCAGTGACTTTTAGTATCTCTACAAAATTATCATTAAACAAGAATTTTAATGAATATTAGGTTTCAAATGACTACTGAAAGAACCCATTCGCACGAGAGCTTTTTTACTGTGCTTAAAAAAAGTCTTCAAATAGAACATGGATTCCCAAGTTTATCTTCACACAACAGTGCTTTTATAATGCAACACTTTTTTATCGAGCAATATCCTATTTTCAACTATATGTGTACACAATATATTTTCGTATTGTAGTCACTAATAAAGCATCAATGCAGAAATTTAACACAACACTTTTTTAACTCTCGTGCAAATGTGGATTCATGCATTGTATAGTGCCTGAAAATTGTATGTTTAGCGTAATAAAGAATTAATACTGTATTTGTTGATATTTATCAACCTGTTTAAAAGTGTACTATAATCTGCAATATACTTTCTATCTATTATTTTGAACAGAAAATGATTACATAGTAAAATAAATTTGGGAAAATAATAATTAAGATTCTTTAAAAGTTTTATAGTTAATTGTTCAATTTGGCATTAATTTTTTAAAATGTCCCTAACCTATGTCTGACTGTCGTACAAAAAATTGTTAGTTACAATTGTTTTTTCGCTGTAAGTGAATTTTGTAACAAATTCTTTGAGAAATAAATTCTTTAAACATATGAAGGGCACTTAATAAATATGAACATTTCTTTGAAAAGAAGTGTTGCTTTATTTAAAAAATCAATTGAAAATAATTTACTTTATATTGTTTTTCTTCTTATTCAACAGATATGGCATTCGTGTAAATCCTTTTGAATGGATAATTGTGCTAACTGGCTACAACGAAGGTCAAGACCGCCAGTACCCATCTGTTGCGTTACTAATTTGTAAGTATTTTTATTATACTTCACACTCTTTAAAATAAATTATATTTTTTTATAATATAAAAGGCATACAGCCAGTCGGTCGTCTAAGTGACTACCAATGCATGATCACCTAGCAGCAGTACTCCCAGATACGTTGCCAACCTTTAATTAGAGATTTAGGCTGCTGGGACTCACAAACCGAATGAAACGTAATAACAATACTGTCACTGGAGGTGACGTTATTGTTGTTATGTTTGCATTGCCGTCAGTTAACTGTGATCTTATGTAAGAAAGAGGTACTGGTACCGGGATATGCTGGCCCAATTTGTCTGTAGACCAAAAAGACTGCAAGCATGCTGTTACCTCTAATTAGATAGAGAGGATTAAGGGAATAAGGGATAGAGTCAAAGGATATAAAGGTAAATGGAAAGATGAAAAAAGTTGCAGTACTACTGTCATAGACAGTAAAGGGGGAGTGACAATAGCTTTAGTAGTCCGAAGTTGTTTTTCTATGGTGGATCTGTCCAGCTATCAGACAGATATAAAGTAGGATATAGTTTTTTATGTTCTTCTTCTTCCCAGCATTATCCCGGTCAAATATCAGGGTCATCTTAGATTGGAGGTTTAATAAAAAATCATTATTGTGGTGTCCATAGAATTACAAGATACTGTTTAAAATCTATGTCTGTCTGGATTTATGTCGAAAACGCCAGTGCTCAAAGTGCAAAAATAGAGACTAATTATGACGTCATATATTTCCATACGGTACTGGCAGTGTATAACAAAACGTTTTTATCCCCAGTGTAAGCACTGAGCAGTGTTCGCAGTGTATTTCGGAATTATATTCGGATTCATACCCTTTGTAATACAATTTTTAACTCTAGTAATTTAATTCTAAAAATGGCCAGCTGGTGCCGCACCATTGCTGAAAGCGTCTAGCATGTAGATGTTAAGCAATTAAAAATCTAACTACAATCAATAAAACTGAGTTATATCACAGCTATAGAAACGTAGCTTAGTTATTTGGAAAATTTTTAATTACAAAATTCGTATATGTAAAAAATTGTGTGATGTTTAGTGAAGTATTCATGTTATTTATTATAGATATTTATGTCATATAAAAATAAATGAATATTTATAAATTTATAATCTGTATAACTTTTCCAAAATGAATCGACTAATTTATTCAAATGAATCTATACTAGCATATAAAGCTGATGAGATTATTTGTTTGTTTGCTTGAACGCGCTAGTTTCAGGAACTACTGGTCGCATTTGAAAAATTATTTCACTGTTAGATGGCCCATTTAACGGGAAAGGCAATCATCACGCTAAAATTTTTCACCTAATTTTACGCGGACGAAGTCGCGAGTAACAACTAGTATGGGAATATAATAAAACATACAAAGTAAAGGTACTGAGAGGTATAGGCTAAAAAAGACGTCTATTTCAAATTGGACTTATTGAAACATACCTTTAAGCGGACGTTGCTTAAAAGGGGTTTACTGAAGAAAGTATTTTCTAGTTTCAATATTTGTTTGTGAGATAGAAAGTTGAATGTGTGGCAATTTGTGTGATGAATGGCCATGTTGTTTTGGGGCAAATGGTGAGATGGTTCTTTGTGAATGGGGGATGGAGTGTGAGATGAGACCTTGAAGGTAGACAGTAGTGTTATTTTAGTGCTTATATGGATATTATGTGTGGTTTTAGGGTTCCGTATTACTACAAGGAACCCTCTATAATTTCACTCTGTCCGTCCTTCCGTCTGTCTGTAAGGTGGTTCATCCCCCCTCCACTAGCATTTCCAAACTATTACACGTATAGACTTAAAATTTTCGATGTTGATAGAACATGCTAAAAACTCACTTGTGAAGGATGAAACCTAAGGTTCTAAATAGAGTCACATGAAACTGCATACTTGTAAATTTGTAACTGTGACCTACGCGTAGATACCAGGGGAGAAAGGCCACTAAAAATAAGAGCTGCTTAACTTATTTTTAAGAATAAATTTAAAAATATTTACTCAGAGCCCGAGATTTCATTCTTCATAAATAAGTTATGTCTTACGGCTCTGGGATCTCCTTCTATACTAGAAATATTCCAAACTTATGCAGGACCTACTAAAGTATACTTATTACTTAGTGTTAGAGAAGAGGAAACAAAGAATTTTATAGTTGTTCGTTGTAAATGTCGGTTTTAATTAATCTATTTTACAGAAAAAAAAAACGATGTTTAATAAAATAATTTATAAATAGTCTGTTGTATTATTTATTTGTGTCCTCTCATTTATTTATTCTTTAGGGAAATTAATTTTTCATCAACCATACAATCGATACAAATTTTATACCTTCACGAAAGCATACTCATTTGTCAAAGATCGTCAACGCACTTGCGAGCCAGTATATACCTTAATTAAGGAAAAAATAACTTTCATTTTATTTACATTTCATCTTATTGTTTCATAAATAATTATGTTACACGTAATTCACCTCAGTGGAAGTCGTATCAAAATCTAGCAGATGTTCCGAAGTTCAATTACACATAAAGACAGACAGATGATAATTACAAAAAATATTAATTTTTAAAATGCATATGAATATACATAATACACCCTGGCTCGGAGCGGGAATCGAACCCAAAAACGCGTAGCAGAAGGCAGGCTCTGTGCCAAAGGCACCGCCAAAGCCCAGTTGCTGAAATCACAGGCAAATGTCATAATGGTGTATATATAAGTAAACAGAATGTAATATTTGAGAAATGGGAGGGATAATGTGGCACAAGGGACAACTTGGGCGGAAGAAGGGTCAGCGCAAACTAGCGACTTACAAAGTTAATGATTAAGCATTTACTTTGCTTAAATCTGGAAATTAAAACTAGAAAATACACAATACCGGCATCATTAAAGCTCAGCGCTGCATTCTTCACAACCGAAAATGGCATTAGCGTTGTTCTACTTCCTAGCGTTATCCCGGTTAAGTACCAGCGTCCGCTTAGATTGCAGAGGATTTGGCTGTGGGGCGAGTTAAGATGGATGTAATTTATCACTTCGCGGAATCCAACGTCTTCTTATTCGTATTTCTTTACAGAAATTCCAAAACAATGTAACTATTTAAATTTGAAAAAAAAGGCCTTTGATTATTTCCATTATGATTTTTTTCATAGAATTTGTGTTGTATTACTTAATTATAAAGTAAAGGACTAGAAAATAAATAAAGGACTATTGGGATGTAATTTATCACTTCGCGGAATCCAATGTCTTCTTATTCGTATTTCTTTACAGAAAATCCAAAACAATGTAACTATTTAAATTTGAAAAAAAAAAGGCCTTTGATTATTTCCATTATGATTTTTTCTTTGACTTTCGGCCAAATTACTTAATTATGAAGTAAAGGAGTATGAAATAAATAAATGTAAATGTGGACATATAAAAGAGAAAAGACAAAATAAAAGATAAATATAATAAAACAATTAAAACACTGGACTCATGCCTGTGGTGAGTAAGATTAAAGACAAAAAAAAAGAAAAAAAATAAAGGACTGGTCCTTTATATTTTGTAGTCTATAGGAATAGTATTTTATATATAAAATACTAACTGTTTCGCGCGTCTCCGTAAGCATTAAAATTGCGAGAGCCTTCCTTTCGGAAAAATCCTTTCCTTTCGGTTACTACTAACAATAAACTACCTCCATGCCAAAGTTCCTCATTGTAGGTCCCGCTTTGTTCGAGATTTCATGTTATTTTATACGTATAAAATATAAAGGACTGAGATACCTCAATGGTTCGAGAGGGTTTTGAATTCCCTAGATAGGTACTAAATCCAAACCAAACCGAATTAAGTTTACCGGAATATTTAGTTCTGGTATAAGCTTTTAGTTTACTAGTTTAATTTCAATTTTAAATTTCACACACAGTAATATATATAGAAATAAAAGCGGCAAGTCACCAATCACGAAATCTCGAAAAGTGCAGGAAGTGTAAAGACGTAATTTGGCAAGGAGTTAATTAATAGTTCGTAGACAATCGCTAAGAATAGACTTTTCGATAGGGACAGATGATGGTTTTTGGCAAGTTTAATTTTACGCGGTCAAAGTCACGGGGAACAGCTAGTTTATAATAACCATAATCTTAAAAACTCCTTTTGACAATTTGACTTTAAAATGAGTTTAACTGTCATATTTTATATAATGTCTCAAATGCCCGTTGGCGAAGTGGGCAGTGACCCTGTCTTCCGCTCCGGGGGTCGTGGGTTCGACTCCCACCTCGAGTCTAATTGTATCATCTATATGTATGTATTTATATATTTCTAAAGAAAATATTTGTGTATAACAGGCATCTGTTATCTATAACACGGGTATTAAGTTGTCTACCTTAGGAACAGGCGCCCGTGTGTCAAATAGTCCTGTATATATTTATTTAATTTATGTCCCATAATTTATGTTAAATTATTAATTAAGTGGCTCCCAATATTTATTAACTGGGAACCAAATGTAAGTGGTTAGCTGTGAGCGCGTGGGTTCCCCCACTCTGTATTCTGTCAATTATAAATAAGAATATTTAAAAAAAACATTCAAAACTCGTACAGACGAGAACTAAATTCACACATTCTATATCCGACATCCTGTACACTGCACTCTGTAATTCGCGCTCGGCGTTCTTTATTCTATAAGCCGCTGCTTTATTGCGATTAAAGTAACAACACGCGTGTATCTTTCTATTAGTAATCAATAAACATTTAGTAATCGAGCAGCCTTCTTATTCAGGTCTCTACAGATCTATGCTCAAACAGCAGTAACTGGGAGTGAGTGAGAAGTGAGAGTGAGTGAGCAGATGAGGAGAAGGATTAAATTTTTGAGCTTATATCTTTCGAGAATTAGCGTGCCCACAAAAAAATTTGACAAAAAAGGTTTTATTCTATTAGTATAGTGGAAATATTTTTATTAGTATAGTCACATAGGACCGATAAGTTTTAAATCTTTCTGTCTAACAAAATAAACTGAAACTTGAGAAAAAAGAAGCTGTAATGTTGTTCCTCGCATACGATGAATAAATTGTCCTTGCTTACAGTGAATTTCAATTTGTATCCGGTCAGTGTATACTAGGTATAGCTTCCCGTATTTGGTTATGGTCTACGGTTCTCAATTTCATATTTCATTGATGGAATCTGCTGTTCCTATAAAAGAAAGAAAGCAGTTATTTGCAGGCATGCCAATAGAAGGTAAATTGACATTTAAAAAAAAATGGGTCGTATATGCTTTATAAAATGGAATGGTTAAATTTTTTTGCCTTTGCTGTAAGTAAGACTAGAATCTGATCTAAAATAAATGTTAAAAACCGGTTGATTTTTAACAAAAATTTATAAATTGCGACCCACCCGTGCTTTGTAAGGGTGCAATATATAATATGAAAGTTGGTGAAGGCACAGCCTATAAGTCGAATCGGATGGGAAACACCGAAGCTGGTAACTGATTAAACAGAGAAATTGTGCGAGGGAAGAAATTTCTAAAAATCGAACGGTTGTGGACTTTAGGATATCGAAGAGACAAGGGTGAAATATCATTAATTATGCTCTGGCGTCTTAACTAATTATTTGTTTTAAAAATCGTGAGATATACCGTTGACTTATGAGACATTTATAATATTTAAGGCTATTTACAGTCAGCAATAGTGGAGGTAGAAATCATTAAAGGCCCTATATTTGTCACGTTATCCGACATTGTTAGATCAGACGAGACACGACGTTGATTGCATCATTGCTGACGTCATCAGCCAAGCACGCCCGATAGTCGAATATACTGTGAATAGAAATTCAAATGTGCCCTTCGACTGTGAGGTAACCCGGCATAATGATCGAGGACATATCGCATAAAGCTTTGTCTACAAGCTTTTGTTTCATTTAACTTTATACATACAGTTAAAATACTTAAAACTATAATTTTTATTACATTACATTCATATCTATCAAGTTCATATAAATATATGTGACTCACTGTTTCACGCGATTTTATCCGCGTTAAATTGTGAGAACCTCCTTAGACTAGCCCTAATGAAAAATCCTTTTTAGTGGAAGTCTACTAATATATATATAATATACTACCTCCTTGCTAAATTTCGTCATTGTACGTCTCGCGGTTTTCGAGGTTTCGTATTCTCTATACTAATATAATTTGCTAAAGAGTTTGTTTGTTTGTTTGTTTGCTTGAACGCGATAATCTTAGAAACTACTGGTCCTATTTGAAAAATTCTTTCAGTGTTAGGTAGCCTATTCATTGAAGAAGGCTCATAGGATATATATTGTCACGCTAAAATTGAATCTACTTTTTTACCTAATTTTATGTGGATGAAGTCTCAGGCACACACAACTAGTATAAATATATGAGACAAGTAAAATTGTCAGAGCTCTCAGACCTCCTTAATTTAGCAGTATCGAAAAATCTTTTTTTAGTGGAACTCTACCAACTATATGGTAGTATATAGTTAGTAGATATCCACTAAAAACTCTTTGTTAAATTTTATCATGTACGTCCCGAAAATGTGTTTCAAAAACAAATGTAACTTAACTTTATTATATAAAGGCAACTTCCAAACTAGAATATGCAATCAATCGCCTTGACCACAATTTCTAGAAAGCTAAGACTTGAACATGGATTTTATGACTGGATAAATTGTCTGTATAATAAACAATAGCAAAGATTAGTATCGTTAAGCTTCATGTTTGGAACCTTAAGTTTGGTCCTTGTATTACATCAATGTGTAAGTGCAATATATTGTAGGTATAATACCAGTACCTCTTTCTCAAATAAGAGTGGCAAAGTGGCAGCAAAGCTGACACATCAAGTAATGGTATTGTTGTCATATTTTGTTCAGTTTGTGAGTTCCCAGTGGCCTAAACTCTATATAGAGGCTGGCAACACATCTGTGTGTTTTTTGGTGATTCGGAGGTCTAAGGGCGTAGGTAGTCATTTAGGTAAACAGGCTGCCTGTTTGTGCCTTGTAATATTAAAAATAAAATTGTATACCAATCGACAAAAAAGTCAATTTTGCCCAATCCAGGTTTGTCAGGTTTAGGGACATCAATCTCCGTTTTAACTCCGACTAGGATGTCTGTATTTGCAAGCCGAAGTCTAGCTGAGCCGCTAGCATGACTAACAACATCAGTTTCCACTTCCATTGGCCTATAGTCAATGTTTGACCTTCCATCAGACCGGTAATCATCCTACAATTATTAATCTACATATGAGTCAATAAATATCAAATGCCAATATGCCCTTTAAAAGTAAAATAAAAATGAACAAAGTGATTTCATGAATTTTGAAAGGAAACTTAGATTTTACTGTTTTTGCAGCAAATAATTGGACATGTCTAAAATTTCAAAAGTTTTAGTTTTCCTATGAAAAAAATACTTTTTTAAACAAACGTGTGTAGTACGCGTATTAGAAATTAAGACACAAACAACGATATGTACATTAAATGTTAATTAAAAACTTTAAAGTACCTGAACACCATGTAAAATATAAACTTTTTCTGTGGGACTCAACAAAAGGCCAGCCATCTATTAAATTCCTATTTTATAATCAACTAGCAACTAAGAATATCTTTGAGAATTAAAGCGAACGCTATGTTGAGAAAAATTAAATATAACCTTAAAATATGAATCTTCTAGATTTAAAACTTGTGTTTTTGTTTATAGTTGGCGTTGATTGGGTTAGGAAAGAAGGTCCCATAAATAGGGACTGAATAAATTAACCGACTTGGATCTCACAACTTTTTATGGCAGAATACTTGTGTTTTTTACAAGTTTGATTTTAGATGCCATTCTATTTTATGGAGTGAATTAATTTTGACGTGTCGGATAGGGGGTAACTCATATTTTCAAATGCCATTCGTCCGGCAATTGGTCGTTTTCTGCGCCTCGACAGCAATGTATAGTCGACCAAGAAAGTTTTTTTTTTCTAAATTAAATTAATTTATTTATAAATGCTTTACCATTTTGGATGACAATTCCTAGTTAAAGAAAATTTTGCTAAGGGTTATTGTTATGGCAGCTTCTCTTCACTTCTTACTCTTTCGCAAGGCGTTCACGGATACACACACGGTCCCGTGAAAATAAATTTTGCTACTAGTATCAATATAATAATTTATATCAACATAATTCTAGTAACTGCTTCTTTATAGAAAGTCTGAAATGCAAATGAATAAAGACAGTCCTAATCATATAATAAAGCAATTCAAAAGTTCAGCCAGCAGCATTTCCCACGCCCATTTCTGACTGACAGCACCTGTGAATGTGAAAGGCATGATCAGTGCTGTGAATTTGCGGCCTGTATTCACGGCAATAATGTGGAACCTCTATTAGAAATTAACGTAATACATAACAAGCAAAAATAAGCCTTTTAACTGATTGGTGCGCAAACGACATTCGACCTTAGTCGTGGCAAACCCATTTTTCGCCGACTATACTATAACTATTTTCGAAAGAATAAGCGTAAAGTTAATCAAAGCTTTCTAAATAAAACTAGTGTTTTATTTAGAAAGCTTTAATGTGAATTTGAAAGCTTTAATTGAAAAATTGAGAAAAACTGTTTCCCCGTTTCTAGTTATTAATAAAAAGAATTATTTAATATTATTTATAAATAACGGTCACCTAACACGAAATATTAAAAAACCATGAGATGTGCAAAGATAAAATTTGGCAGGGAGATAGTTAATAGACATCCGCTAAGAAAGAATTTTTGATAGGGCCAGATTAGGAAGGGCTGAGGGCTCTCGTAATTTTACGCAGACGAAATCGCGGGAAACAACTAGTCTTGGTTATATAACAGCCTGAATCTAATGCCGGAGCCAGACATACCTCAAAGAGACTTTATATTTTGCGTTTGAAATAACGTCTAAATCGTGGCGCGACTTTGGTCCGTCCGAGTCGTACCAGCCAATCTCTATTCAAACAATATTTGCGTCCGAATTCTTTTCGTCCCCTATTTTGTCCATTTCCAGAAGACCAAAAACGAAATACAAAACGATTGTGTAAAAGGACATAAGAAAATGAAAGCTATCCGTGATCGATGCGGAAAGCGGACCGAAGCGAAGAGAAGCCATTAGAAAGGGTCACCCTTTAGCCGATTGGGTACAGAGCTAGAGAGAGAAACTAGGTTTAGTTTACTTTCTTTGTAGGGTTGCGAAAACGTACAATACTCGTTTATTATATTGTACAGTTTTTAAGTCCATGTATGCTGTATACTTTACTAAAAATATATACATAGTATACAAAACACTACAATTTCAACACCGAATTGTGACAAGTCTTTCATTATATAAATTCCCTTTACATTCTCTTTTTATCGGTGATGATTCCTTCGTGTGATGATGATCTCTCTTAAATACTTTTATAACTTATTTTTACTCTCTTTATGAAACCTTTTGGTTAACTTTCCACTTCCTAGAATAATTTAAATTCAGCCTTACAAAACTTCTACAAAAATTTCGGCTCTACAGGACATAGTAGAAGAAATGTGTCCTGAATAAATAATTCCGAACACATTCCAACAATAAACGCTCATCTTTCATTACACCACATTCGGTGCAAATGTGTGTTTCTGTAATTAAACACGTGTATTTGGAGCCCTATGGAACAACTATTTTAAACGCAGTTATCAATTTATTGCGATTTAGTAAACAATTGTCACTTTTAGCAAATCGTTCTGTTATGAATTTCTTCCATGAATAACTTTTGGCAACCCTGATACTTGAATATTTTTGAAATATCACCATTTTCAACACTTAAGATAGATGTCGTGCCATCACCGTAAAAATACAATTGCCGCCGAGTGCCGACACGTAAGACGGCACGTGACGTGGAAGTGGCGACGCCGTACCAGACGCCCCGGAGCCGACAAACAGACAAAGGGTCGCTAGTATACAGTGGTGGTCATATAATTAAGAACAATTGTTTGAAAGCAAGTCTTTTTTTCGACCTTACGGAAAAATTGTGAGGTTTTCGTATTACTCCTGGTATCGCAAAACTTTTCTTTGCTACTCGAGTCCATATGAGTCCTACAATGTTCCTTAAATAACCCTCCCATCTCTTAGCTTGTCTACCTCTGCGTTTCGCAAAAACCATGTATGGCCAAATTGTTCCCCTTTAAAAGTTCTAAATAAAAGTCCGCGACAGTATATATCTATCTCTTAAGGTTGACTCCCTATAACTCTTTTTATGCTAACCATATAGGCTATATATCATCACGCTAAAATTGAATTATTTTTTTTATCTAATTTTACGCGGACGAATTCGCGGGCACGGCTAGTACCTACATAAAGCTGAAAAGTTTGTTTCCTTGAACGCGCTAATTTCTGGAACTACTGGTCCGAATTGAAAAATTCTTTCAGTGTTATATAACCCATTTATCCAGGAAGGCTATTATATATTATCATGCTAAAAATTTTCACATAATTTTAGGACGAAGTCGTGTGTAACAACTAGTAGCGTATATAAAGAATATTCACCTTGTAAAAAAATCTATTGTGATGTCCTTTAAATAAAATTAATAAATTTTACTATCAAGTACTAATGTATGTATATTAATATATACAACATAAGCTGAATGAGTTAAAAAACCAGTTTCGTTTTCGTCCGCTTTTGGCAAGTACGCATTTTTGAAACCAGTTTAACTATCAATGGACGAAGAAAAGCTAAAAAAAGACCTTCTAAATATACAAAAGAATCCAATTGAGTTCCAAAAAAATGCTGCTCTAAAAGTGGTTTTGTACTCGTACCACGTGTTTGTAACAGGAATAAGATTGTTAATGGTTAATGGCAAAAAACATTTTGAAAACGAAACCTGTTTTTAGCAACAGAAAAACAATCATTGACTTCTGATAAAAACGGTTCGTTGATTTAATGAGCACATCCCACATGACTTCTAGCAGTCTGATGAAGTAAAAGAAAGTTGTACATTCTCGTATTCTTCCCTTATTGTGACGTGATAAATTATTGGCTGTATACGGGCCTATTTGTATTTTATATGGAAATAAGAAGCGAATGTAAAGAAGCTCAATGAATTTGAGCAGATTACATTGTTTATTATTAGTGACGGAAACTTTTTTATCACAACCAAATGCGATGGAGCAGTGCCGGGCAAAATCTGGGCGATATCTTTTGTTACAAACGCGTTGAAATCTTAATATTTTCAGATCTGTTGCATCTTTACCAAAGAGGTAAAGTAGCTAGTCTTCTAAGGAGTTTCTTCACTTATATTAATATGGACTAAAGAATGTTGGATTCATTTTATGTATTTTATTACATTAGCTGTTTCTAGTCATAATTTCTTAGTTGTACGTCCCGCAGTTTTCGAGATTTTGTGTTAGGTGACTCTTTATTGTGATATATAGACTAGCGACCCGTCACGACACACAATAACAATATAGATATGGATGTATTGTACATTTGAATCTTTTTCAATATTATTAAGGAAAATCGTATTAAAATCGTAGTTTCAAAGATCCAAGCGTAGCGAGAGCGGGTAAGCGGGAAGCAACGATTGTTTTACACTATGTAAAGATATTCCTTTTATTCGATATTTTTCCTTTTTTTTGTGTTTATTATTTTAAAGTTAGTAATTTTTATCTTACGTTTGAAAAGGTAATCATTAGTACATTTGGAATTTCTCTTATAACTTGTACCACAAAATTAAATGGTCCAATTTCACATTCATTTGTCAAAGTCAGCAGTCGGATATATTACTATTCGCAGTGGGGCACTTGTGGTGGCCCAGTGACCTAACCCTAGGGCCCTAGGTCTTGAATAAGTCCCTACACGTTGCGTGCGTAGATCTATTACATCTAGGACAATTATTTCATCAAAATAAAAGCATTTTTTTGTATTTCAAAAATAATACTAGGAGTAACTTTCGTATCTTTTTTACTTTTACATAGTAGACTAGCTGTGCCCGCGACTTTGACCGTGCAAAAAAACTATATTCAATTTTAGTGTGATAAAACAGCCTATAGCCTTCATCGATAAATGGGCTTTCTAAGAATGAAATATTTTTTTAAATCTGACCAATAGTTCCTGAGATTAGCGCGTTCAAGCAAACAAACAAACTAACTGTTCAGCTTTATATATTACTAGCTGCGCCCGCCTTTTCTTCCGCGTAAAATTAGTTAAGGAACTATTGATTTGATTTGAAAAATTCTTTCAGTGTTAGATAGCCCATTTAATGAAAAAGTCTATAGGCTATATATATCACCACGCTTAAATTGAAATTATTATTATTATTATTTTTATCTAATTTTACACGCACGATGTCGTGGGAACGGCTATTATGTGTATAAATTTAACAACGCTCGGATACTATATATAGAGAAAGAGAGAAATTTTTTTGGTAAAATGAATGAAAACTGTGTACTTTTATAATGTTTTTGTAATTTCACCGCATTAAAGTCGCTGGCTGCTTAGTATTGAACAAACATACAATTGGTAAACATATATATACTAATTCAATTCGTGGAGTCTGGGCAAAGTAAGACGGTGAGGTGCTTCAGACTGTTTAATTTCCGGTTAGCTGGCGGAACGGTGGTTTACTTTAATCTTCACAGGCGCCATCTTGAAAATTATATTTATTTATATTGCGACTTCACTCGTAAGTGGAGCTTACGACGTCTTCTTAATAGAACGCGATTGCGCGATGCAATCGAACTAAGGTGGTACGAATGTGCGATCTAACATATTGATATCTAAGTTAAGAAGTGCCGTAATTGAAGTTCGGGCGATCGCATCGCCTTCAATTAAGACACTTCTTAAGCATTGATCTCTTGATCGTAACACACAACGCTGCGTTTAACGTTGTGCATCTTGCGGTGTCGAACACATTGCAGAATTAACTTTTAGAATGGTCTCTTGTTTCGTCGCTGTCTACGTCAGCGGTGAAAGGCATTCGCCACACGCTGAGTCGTGACGATTTTTCGCAGCGTAAGCGTTACGTTCAAGAGACCAAAGCTTAAGACCTCAATATGTTTAATCGCACGTTCGTACGAACTAAATTTGTTTGCATCGCGCATTCGCTTTCTATTAAAAAGACGCTACAAACTGTCAAATAAATATGAAATCGGTTATTTGGAAGCACAGGTGTTCACGACATGATTGGTGTATTGTCATTTGTTGACAATGATTTCGTCATCGTTGTCGTGATTGTCTTTCGTAAGGGTGAATTTAGGAAAACTGTGGCCTCTATTATTATCTGTGCACGTTTATTCTTTGCCCACATTCTCCATGCCTTTAATAATCGTCAACGAAAGCAAATTGACCATCATTATAACCACGATATCGGCCCTGTGCCTTTAAATACATATTTTGTTTTTAAGTAAAAATCCCATTAATATTAGTTACTTCTTTTCAAAAGTTAACTAAAATAAAGGTTATATGTGATTTCTCCTGCTTGACATGAACTTCAATAAGGTGACGCTCGATTCTAACAAGAATCTACCTAATCTCACATCTAACTTTTACTTAATTGAACGCCCCGCGGTCCCATCTTCAGTTGGAATTTGGCAACGTCGACGTTTGTTCCAAATTGATTTCTATCCTGAAGGTGATACGGTTTGTTTTTGGCTGTTGGTGGGTTAGGAGGTAATGACCTTGGTCGTCAACGGGTGTTTGGGGGTGGCCGTCTGCCTTAGAGGGTGCCCTGCGTCGGCGGTCTACGTAATAGATATTTATATCGAGCCGAGCTCAGCAGTGCAAGTAACACGAGCTGATTCTAAGTAGGACATAGTGGGACGGGATTTTAGGAAAAATATTTTCATTTTTGATATATTATGGTGGTTTCTGCCCTGCCTTCTACCGTAATCTGGTTTTATTAAAAAATCTTTATATTTTCCTGAAATATAAAATATTATGGCCATTTTATTATAAAGCTTAAGCCACAATCCTGGTTTATAAAAAATAACTTTTCGCCAAACAAGAAATATTATGACCCTTTTCTTGTACTTTGCTTTTCCTTCAATGTTATAAATAACTCCTTGCGCTTTAGGAAAGTCAAAATCAAATGGTTTATTTAATTCATCATTAATATTAATGTATTCCACATTTAACTTTATGTCATTACTAGCTGTTTCCCGCGACTTTGTCCGCATCAAATTAAACTTGCCTTTAAACCTTATTCTAAGCCCTATCGATATATCCATTCTTAGCGAAAGTTTACTAACTATAAACTACACATCCTCTGCAGTTTAAGCGGTTGTGCAAATCAAGTCAAGATCGGGAAGATTGGCCACAACCAGATAAGAAGAATTCCGCGGAATAACTTAATTGTGGGTGGCCGCTGTCTTGCCGTTTAACTCTCTTAACCGCAAGCCTATCGAACCATACTTTGTCATTTTACCGGACACCATTACAAATGCTGTTTTTCCACCGTTCCCTGTCAACCGCGAGCCTTTCCCATCTACCATACTCGATATTAAATGATGACTAGTCACGCGTTATGCAGTCTTAAAATCACAGCATTGGGTGGCCAACATTACACTTGGCATCTGCTATAGCATCCAGGATGACCTCTTTGTAGTCTACAAGATTCTATGCAATGCACATGCCCTAGCCATCGCAGCCGTTGCTGTTTCAGTAAAGCGACACTAGGCAGCTGTGTTCTCGCAAGGAGTTTTCATTTGTACACCTGCCTCCAGGAGTTAGACCGTGTTCCCTCCCCTGCCTAGCCAAATCTGGTATGATCCTACTAGTGCGGCTTTAGATGTCCTTTCTAGTAATGAAATGTAGTCTTCGAGGAGAATTTTCGTAAAATGGGACAGAAAGTTTTCATTTCATGTATTGATGTGAAAAATAATCTATACTCATATTATAAATCTTAAGAGTTTGTTGCATAACAAGCTCAAATTTCAGGTACTACTGGTTAGAATTTAATTTTTTTTTTCATCTTGGATAGTTCATTTATCGAGAAGGCTATGTAACATTAATTTCTTTTTATGCCTCAGCTAGACATAGCTCAGTGTTTGTACATTTTTGTCCTTGAAGACTACAAAGTTCTACAAAACTTTGCGCAGTTACACAAAGTTCCCGGTCACACTATATGATCATTGAAATGAAGCTATGTCTGGCTCCGGCGTTATACTAATAATAAAAAATTTGTACATAGCTTTAAATTAGGATATAGTACGAAATTACAAATTTCTGGCCGAATTTCTACCAAACTGCGATTTCTAGTACAAAATAAATTGTCAATACGTTTGATATGCTATCGCGGGACTGGAACCCGCGACTTCTGTCACATTTTAGACGTTTTTTGTGATTGCACTTAAAGTGACCTTTTATGTACATATATACATATATTGAGATGATAAAAATAAAATTTTATAAAACACGACAAAACTTTCTGCTTTAAACGTCCACGCTATTTGTAAAAGTATTTACCTCTCTACCAGTTTCACAGTCTGCCCTTGATCTACCTCTTGTCTCCTAAAGTTCCAGTGACCTTGATTCCGTCTTATTTATAGGTTAAACCTTTTGTTCCTTTTTTATGCATACAAACGGACAAAGGTTAAACGTAAATAACAGAGAATTGCATTGCAACTCTCTGGACTTATCGCTCTACCTAGAACCAATTCAATCAATTGTCTTTAAGGTTATCGTTTAAATCAATTCACGTTTTAGTTACAATCGCGAAATGTAATATATAATCTACTAGCACATCCGGCAGACGTTGTCCTTCATTTTACGTGGGAAACGCGGTACGGGTAACCATCCGCCACAAGGGTGGGTTATGTCGGACTCCATCCGACTGTAACCACACGTATGAAAAGTATTTCTAGAAAGCATTTTGTTAAAATGTTTTTGTATTAGGAAAGTGTTTAGGCCACCGGGAAGTCTCACAAACCGAACTAAACGCGACAACAATACCATCTTAACGTGACAGCATTGTCGCCACTTGACGCCGATCTCATGTGAGAAAGAGGTAGTATCCGGACGCGCCGGCCCAATTCGGCTACAAGCGTGGCGCTACCTAAATTAATGATTTAGAGGATAATAATCATATTCATATATCCAGAAATTTCCACATTAATATAACAATAAAAATAATTGTGTCAGGCCGACGTTGTCAAGCCGGAATTTTGTCTCGGATTTAACAAAGTTTTTATCCATGTTGCTAAAATTGGGAGGATGAAATTTCCTGGTCATATTATCTTGTCACGCTTCATATTTTTCTTTCAGAATTTATCGCACGATCTCCTTAAAGTCTTCTCTATAAAACGTGAAATGTGTTTAACATGGCGCACCAGTCAAAAAGTCTAGTACAAACGTCATCTTTTAGAATTATTCAGAAGTAACAATAATTAAATTTCTATTATTATTTCAGCATTTCTTTATTTTCTTTTAAACCTTCCCTGGAATAAGAGGAATGAAACAAAGCAAATAGAGTTTAAAACGGTCCGGGAATTTTCGAATTTTAACGAAATTAAACAATAACAATTGATTTTTATTTAAGTATATAGATTTGTTATCTCATAAGTAAATGTTACATTTTCTTATGAAATAACCAATGTGTCCCAAAAAATCCTATAGTGTTATATACACGCGTAGGTGCCTGATGCGGAGCGCGATGACACCGAGGCATTAACACCAGCCAACTCGTATGGTTCCCGCTCAGTCGTACGCCGCTCACGACGAAGACCAAAACACCGGTCTGACATTACATAGTTATCAATCCCTAATGCCGATTTTGACGTTTCAATAATATCGCATATCAATGTAAGCCCTGTACTATTCTAAATTTAAAAAATATTAAATTTTATTTTTTAAATAGACAATCACAACGTAGACTTGTAGCGTTCTAAATTTAAAAAATATATAACTTTTTTTTATTTTTCTATCTATATTAACGTGTACCCTTCCAGATAGCCATTGCGAGATTTAGTGCGGAAGTGCATCCCCGTAATGGGGCGAAAATTTTTATTGTGGGTAAGTGCGTAGTTTGATAAGTTTTTTACATGAGTTTTTAAAATTAGACTGTTCAACAAGCAAATTATTTGCCGAATCCCAGCGACCAGCGTCAATGAATAGCCCGTGGATATTGACTCCATCTTCTGGCTTTTCTAATGAACCAAAAACATTCGTATCGGCTACATCCTAAAATATTGAGAATTGTTATCAATTAAAGTAATAACCAATACAGATTTTTTATATTATATTTTAATAAGAAGGCATAATATATTATATACTAGGCATACTTTTAAGCGACTCTTGTTTCCCCTTTTACTAAGCGGAACGCTTCTGCTATGACAGTAGTTGTGAATGCTCAACGGAATCAGTGATTGGCGGGGTTCTTAAGGACGTTTGTATAGTCGACTAAGAAAGTGCTTTACCATTTTGGATGACAGCTCCTAGTTAAAGAAAATATTGCTAAGGGTTATTATTGCTAGAAATTAACGTAATTCATAATAAGCCTTTAAGCTAATTGACTTGCAAATGACATTCGACCTTTGCGTGGCAAACTGATTCCTTGGTCGACTATACATTCTTTCCACATTTGACCTACTGAGTTCCTAATTTTTTTTTTACAGTGATGTTATAAAATATTATGTGCCTCTTGTTAATATTTCATTTAAGGCGTCATCCAAAATATTTTGATTGCTTGCAGACTCTTATTAGGAACAGGTTTAGTTATATTCGTTATAAATTTTAAGTGCCATCTCTGTATTTTGTAAATTTTTAATACAAACTTTTTCAATAACACAAAGGTAAAGGCCTTTTTTATAATTTATCAATTTGGGTAATTATTACAATTAGGTTTTTAATAAATGTAAAATGAGTTTAATAAAAGCAAAACTTTACATCTACTTTTATTTTAAAATAATATTACATAACGTGCTTGAACGCAATTTTGTGCCGCTGAGTGTATATTATATATTTTCTTCATAAAAATTTAAATAATTAATGTATCACAGAAGTTTTCTGTTTTTTAATAACTTACCTTTTTCTTTTTGCTTTGGATATAAACATCATCTTGCGAGAGGAAAAAGGAAATCGGTTCAAAATCGAACATGAGTGCGTCAATGGGCACGCGGTACCGGCGCGCAAACGCCTGCAAGGAGCCCGTCAGCAGGCCCTGCGGGAAGAAGAGCCCCGACACCCAGCTACTGGGTTGAGCTCCGTCTATTAACCATTTCTACGGAGAATATTTACTTTATGACATATTATGTACTCAAATCAAATATCTGCGATATCTTAAAAATATTTACTATCTTCACTGCCATTCCAAAGAATACTGAAATTTTTGTATGTCCGTTTGTGTTTTCGTTCATCTAGCTGATCTATTCAAATTCCCTTGCCAAAGAAATATATAATCTTCCTAGCGTTATCCCGGTCTAGTACTATACGGATGTGGCTGTGGGGCGAGTTAAGATGACCGATTGCCATCTGACGTCACTCAGTGACATTAATCGGGTCCCACTGTTTTACGTGTTTTCCCAAACACGGAGGAGGTCGGATATCAAATATAAACCATCTATCGCCCGGTTGTAGCAAGTGTTACTTAAACTAGCGATCGACTCAAACGCCGACCAGTGATTAGGCCACGACCTCCTCAGCTAGTTTCAATGTAATAATTGAGGCAACGAAACAATCTTGTGGAATAGGTGTATCGTAAAGAACATAAAGAAATAATTTAACCTCACAGGTATGTTTGTATGTAATTGTGTGTCCATAAGCGGATGATGGAAAGGGGGACCTGGCAGGACACGCATGTCCGCCAACAACGAATCAATACAGCTCTCACATTATCAAAGGTCACCAATAACCTTTACACATATATTTCATATTTATATTGGCATATTGGGGCACAACCTAGTGGGCTGAGGTGCGGGAGATACAATCGATATCTCCAGCGCAAAGAGCTTTGTTATGATAGATTTTTAGATTGAATCTGACTGACTTTCCATTGATATATTCACGTCTTCTACAAAAAAATTTATTCTGGTATGTGGAGGTTGTATTGTTTTTTGGGGAATAATCTTCTTTTTATTACATAAGTTGACAGTACACTTTTACAGCTCTATTTCACTGTAGATTGCTTAATTAGATGGAATAAACGTCATTGATGCGAAGAGATAAACCTTAAGAGTAGAGTTAAAATTTAGTTTGAAAGTCAACCAAGCGACCTATTTGTTGCTATTTATATTATAACGGTAAGAGTGCCGATCTCACATTTTTCAGCTACGAAAAACGATGCATTTCATCCAGAATTACACCATGATTCGTCTGCAATAGACGCAATGACCTTTATAAATATATATACTTTATTAAATTATTACTGGTGTACCAGCACGTCATCTACAACATGAAGTCCTTATTAAAGTCTTACAATTTAAGCTATTAAATATTTTTATTATATATATTTTTTTAATTTTATTAAATTAAAAGCAGGAGTTGTTTGTTGGTTTGAACCGACTGCCTTGCAGATTTCAGTTCATCTCGTCTACCGTTGAGCTATTGAGATGCTCTATTTAACGATTATATGCCATAAAAATATTTTAGAGTAAAAGTTGAAAAGTCACTAAATGAAAGGCGAAAATTCGACAAAGTAGATAGGACGATCCATCTTTGTGAAAAATAATACGAGAAAGAAGGCTGTAAAAACGATATGTACCTCGATGAAGTCGAGTCTCAGAGTGAGATCGTGAATCCAGCTGCCGAGCGACTTGAGTGAATTGTAGCCACGCTTGTGCCACATGCCGGGCACCTTGTTGTTGAGAAATGCATTAAAGACTTCCTCGTAGGCTTCAGACATAACGACGACGCCCTAAAAATAAGGTTCTTTAGGACCATCTGTCCTACTAACGCGACTGTTGTCTTGATCGTCATAAAATTAATAAATACTAGTGGAAATACGCCGAGAGTATTTATTAATTTTCAGTCATTCGGAGGTTATCTGACTAAGATGTTTAAATGTCTAAAGTACTTAGCCGTCATCTAAATAATTAACCGATGAATCGAACGCAAGCAGCTAAATATTTGTATAGACCTTTATTAAAATATAAAAGTCGTAGCAAGAATTCACTGACTTTGTTAAATATTGGAGCTTGTTATTTTCTTTTGTGGGAATCCCAAATTTCTTTTTTAAAAATAAGGTAACCTATGTTATTCCTTGTAACATGATCTACAACCAGTGAAAGTCCTATCAAAATAGCATTTCTCGTTGCTGTGATAACACGAATGAAAAACCGACAGAAAAGCGGACACACAGACAAACACCAATGTTTTAATTTGTGTTTTTGATATAGGTCTCGTATATATAGTCGTAGGCAATAGGGCAAAAATAACTTCGATCTTAAAAACAGACATTTCAATTTTATTTATATGTAAAGATTAAAACTTTTTGTACTTTTTAATCCTTAGATATATCTCAAAAACGGTGGATCTTAGGAAAAAAAAATGTATATCAGCTCCGAGGCACGCCTGGAGTTTACCCCGTACACCTTGCTCACCTTCGCCCACTTTAGCCCATCTTCGCCCACTTAATACCACTTTCCCCTCATTTACTTTTCCTCAATGCGTTCGGTATAAAAGAAGTGGGGAGGCACATTCGATTTCTCTACCCATATTTTTCATACCATGGCCTTATATCGTTTCTTATGGAGTACAGTCCAAAAAGCATTTTTACATTATTTATAGATCATTATGTAACCTACAATTCTTACGGTTTAGCTGAAAATCATGAAAAACGTGACCTTTGACCAGAAATATCCCGCAATAACTATGGCCATTGTAACTTTTGAAACAATATTTTTAAAGCTAAAATAAAGACCTATATAAAAATTCAGCCAGATTCTTTGGATTCTATGGTTAGCCCCTTTTATTGAGTTAGGTGACTGGGCTCATTCTACTTATAATTAAATTAACAATACAAAGATGAGAAAATATTGCGACCCTGTGCTGTAAAAGTTCCACCGATCTAAGTTTGAAATATTAGGGCTTATTGTACGTTAAATATGATTTTTGATTTGAACAATAAATATTATATAAAACATCCGAATTACAAAATGGCGTCTAAAGTTGTAGAGCGCATGCGTGCTCATGTAGTCACGGCGCAGAGTCAGTTATCGATCGACCCGCGCTGTTCTGTGTATTGTATTAGAATCACGTGATATTTTACAGACGCCAACTGTGCGCAAGCGTACTTTTAGCTGAGTATGGTGCGGGGATGGAAGTGTTCTTGGAAATCCTGTTACCTGGGCGACCTGAGATATATATAGAATTTAATATACATCACGTGATATGGCCGCTATTCAATTGGATCGTTACTAAAGGCTCACAGATAGAGGAAAATTTTTCACGATTTTAGCGCTGTAGGCTCCAGATTAATTATTATTAGTAAAATTAGACTCCACAACAGCTAATACATTTATCTACGCCAACTATATATGTATATGTGTAACTCTAAAGATTTTTGCTCAGCCAGAATAGCTCGCAGATGACAGATTTTTCTCCTACTTGAAATTTATCGTTATATTTTGGACAATTCACACAATATCTTTAAAATGTATAGCATATGTATTATTATGATGTATAAACTATATTATTGTAAGTTTTATTAAAATTCATTAAATTTTTCTTCCGTGAAAGAGTGTCGAAAATACAACCATACATCCATGTGTACAAACTCTCGCATTCATAATATCAGTAGGATATATGAATCCAATACCATGAAGCATTTTGGTTCGTACCTCAACAGTTTACTACAAAGTGAAATTAATTAAAAATACCCACCTTGATTGCCTTTTGCAGCTCATTCAAGGAGCTATGTATAAGGCCCAAGAGTGTATTAAATCTATCGGTTTCGTGCAGCAGTACTGTTGTAAGAGAGTGAAGCTGGCCCATATCGTCGGGGACTATCAGATCAGGGTTCACTAGTGATTTATCTACGCTCTTTGCAATAACGGCCCGCGTTTGGTCGCAGATTCTCCATACGATCTGGTCGGGAGTGTCCCCGCCACCGCCGCCGCCAGAACGCGGTTGTACGTCCACTATTGTACGAATCAGCGTACTAGTTTCCTTATTCTATACATAAAAAAGTATATTATCACTACATAGGAACGTTATTTCTTTCACATTTTTCATTTAGTCATTTGAGTCATTTAAATTATGATTATCAACATTTTGGCATATCTATATTTGTGGTTATATATACTTTCTGAGGACCAGAAAACAAAGATTACTAAAATGTAGCAAACATTGTATGGGACCGCGTAAATTATACCCACGGACACATCGAACCTATAACAGACCTATTTATTTTTCGGGATGAACTATATTAGAAACATGTTACAAGCGTTACCTCGAACGCAATATTTGCGTTGTCATGCATTCCGAATACTTCAGGATCTTCAATGACCGGCAGTGAATCGCAATATTCACGAACAACGTTTAATTTGTCAGCGCGCGGACAATAATAAATTCCTGAAGGTGAATAAGTATAATTATCTTCTAGAGTGGGCGGTGAAAAAAACTGCTTGAGAATTGTGGTTAAACATCTTTGGTCCCACATATCAGTAACGCGGCCGCCGTATGTTATCTGACCTAAAATAGTTTGGAAATATTTTGGGTTAGTTTAAAAAAAAGCTCGTGTCTATATAACACAAAAGATATTTCCAAGTTACGCAGGTATCTGGGTCATATTCAGTATTTTAAATATACTAACTTGTGATATATTCAAGGGCATCCCAAGGAATATGACCAGATTCGCAAAACATTTGTATGTTCAGCATTGCACACTCGCGGTCACTGTTATTGAACTCGTATGTGATGTTCCATCCAAGGGGACCAAATTTTTTACGCTCCTGTATTATTGCGTGAAACATACAAATACTAAACAACATTGTTCGCCAATCTTGACCCAAAACTGTAAAATATCAAACATTATTAAAATATTAAAAGTGTGTATACAAGATTACTTTAGAATACCTATACTTTTATAAGGCCGGAGCCAGACATAGCTCAAAGTGCTTGTACATTTTCGTCCTTGAAGACTATAAAGTACTACAAAACTTTGCGCAACTACACAAAGTCTCCAGCCACACTACATGACCATTGAAGTGATCATTCAAACGACGCTATGTCTGGTTCCGGCATTAGATTAATTATTATTGTCAAGTTGCATGTTCCAAACTCGAATTTCAAGTATAGTCATCATAAGAATTTGGTTCGCCACGCTAGTCGAATGTCGTTTGTATGTCAATAAGTTACAAGGCTTATTTTTGCTTGTTAGGCTTTACGTAAACTTCTAACAATAACCCTTAGCATAATTTTCTTTAACTAGGAGCTGTTATTCAAAATTATAAAGCACTTTCTTGGTCGACTATACAATTAAAAATTCTGTGAAGAAAATAGTGCCTGCCTATATTACAACTTTACTTCAATGAAACTCACCATGATTTTCAAAGAAATCTTCTTCCATTTCTATAAGAGCTCTCTTTACATTGGCCTTAAGACCTTTAGGAGGCTCGTTAGTAACTTTGACAGAATTCTGGAGCACGGAGACAGGAAACTTCGGCGTAGGCATGGAACTTAGGTAAAGGCGAAAGTCTGGGTGTAGATGACTCGAGTCGCTGCTCATATTGGCCACAATTAACTCCAGATTCAGCATCCACGACGCTGCCAGATGGCAATTCTGAGAAAACAGAGTTAATTTTTAGTCTTTATTTTAACCATCAAGAACAATTTTTGTAATTGTTAAAATATAGTACTTTCAGAAGTAGAAAGAATAACCTTATCCTAATTTTTATAAAGAAAATCTTATAAGCGATGGCTAAGATTATCTCGGAATTTTTAAAACAGACATCAAATCAGAGTGCTAGTTATGTCTTAGCGCAAGTATAGTATGATAACGCTGTGAGTAAAACAGAAAAATGTTCTTACTTGAAACC
Organism: Charaxes varanes; assembly: GCA_024363005.1. Taxonomy (NCBI): domain Eukaryota; kingdom Metazoa; phylum Arthropoda; class Insecta; order Lepidoptera; family Nymphalidae; genus Charaxes; species Charaxes varanes. The sequence continues at coordinate 445,815 of JANCMC010003429.1, forward strand.
AAGGACAGACTATATATATATATATATATAACTAAATAACTATTTTTTAAATATTACTAAGGGCAAATGGGCAGGCGGATCACCTAAGTGGCTTCCGGAAATCTGCACCACAATAAAGCTCGCATACGCGTTGCCAGCCTTTAAATAGGTGTTAAGGCTACCGGGGACAATCCGAACAAAATGCGACAACAATACCATCACTTAACATAAAAAAATAATATCACTTGACTCGACAGCATCGCTGCTATTTTACGCCGATCTTATATGGGGAAGAGGTACTGGTACCCAGACGCTCCGGTCCAATTCGGCTGCAGACCAAAAGAACGGCAATCGGGGCTTTACCTCCAATAACATAGATTGATAGGAGTAAAGCAATGGCTTAAGTATGAGGATATAAAAGGATGGATAAAGGAGGAAAGGGTTGCGGATGCTACAGTTATTGTGTATACTATATGTCGCATAGGTGTGACAATAGCAGCTAGAGTACTCCGGGGCCGCGTACCCGTAGTGGGCCTGACCAATTATGGAATAGATAAAAAGAAATGTCCTGGACAAAACTATAACTGTTACCTGCAGAAAAACCCAGTCTCCTTTGGGCTTGGCGTTGTTAATCATTTTCTCAGCAACTGGTCCTTGTCCTTGACCAAGAGAGATCGAGTGAACTCTTTCTCTCATACCCATTTCCGTAGCGAACTTTTGGAATGCGCCGAAGGGATCTGATCCTGTACTCAATACAAAGACCAGAGGAATTGAACATGCCGTGTCTGCGTACCTTTAAGAAATAGTGAAAAATTGTCTGTATAATGTAATAAAGCCGTAGTAAGTATAATATATACTTTATGTCCACCTTGAATTTAATGTGTGTGTGTGTGTTTAAATGAAGTTTATAGTAAAGATAAACAGTTGTTAGCAGTGAACCGATAAACATATTTCTCACACGTCGACGTGCCCACTGTAATCGTTTTCAGCTCTTAGTTAGGTTTTTAAAACCCGAACGTAGCTTCACCTATCAAACTTACTCGTGAATCTAAATCATCCATGGACAAATTTTAAAAATTCATTATCCGTATTTGTTCAACTGTTTAGGAATATTTTAGTGCTATACATACACGGCGCTGATATTTATTATATATAGGACAGATATGCTTTAACTCTACAAACTTGGGCCTGATTTTACTATCTTTATTAATATTTCAAAACATTTAGCGATCTTAAACAAGCTAAGAAACAATAACTTATGTCATTTCATTATCGCTAATAGTGACATCATGATAATAATTTGCGATTAAAATAAAATTTGTGCCTCCCTTCGCCTCCAAACCCACTCTCCGTTACGCGTCTATACTTTTCCCATCCCCCTATCGCCCACCGACTCAATTTGGTGGTCCTGATCCGTGAGAGAACTCAGTTCTCTCGCTGCACCAACCGAGATGGTTGGTACGGCCAGAGACTCGATAACTAAATAATGAAAATAGCCTGATGGGATGATGTGATGTTGAATGTTAAATTTATTTGCCCACGTACATCTACAAGTAAATTTCCAAATATAACAACTAACAAATAAGTTGTTTTTTTTTTCTCATGCACTTTGTATTAATAATTTTGACTATCGTATAGGAGTGTAAAAAAGATTTTTTTGTTCAGCATTAATTCTGAATTCGCTTTACTTTATAATTTTAATCATATTTCCGTAATATTCTTATCAGTAAACACGATTCACGCTAAACTATATCATCCAATTCCTTCCTTACGAAATTATGTTCATATATGATATAATATTTTTGCAATATAATATGTTTCGTTCTAATTTTTCTGATATTTTTTTTTTAATTTTGTGTCTTAATATAATATGGATTAGAACGTAAATATTATTAATATGAATAAAGTCAAATTTAAGTATAGATAAGATTTGTTTTGAAAAAGATAAAATGAAATATTTGCTTAATACATGGTAGGTAAATAAGTTTTATAAAATTGAAGCGAACAAATCAATACCGATGCTGTTCCAGGCTGCCCACGCATTATTCTATCAATAACCTAGATGTCAGTTTTCGCTTCGCTTATTAATATATAAATTACCTACACGTCCCTTAAATTCTGAAAACTCCATTCTAATGAATTTGAGAGAAATCAGGAGAATGGATGTACATTTTTACTTTCAGTATATATTTGTACCGAACAGTCACGTAACACTGAAATTTCAATTATTTACAAAAAAAATCTCTTTATTAAAAAAAAATACTTCAAATTGTCAGAAATCAAATGGGACCAAATTCAAATGGGACCACACGGGAAGCGCCAGTTTTCAAATGAAAAAAGAATCATCACAATCGCTTGAGTCAAAAAGTCGAAAGTTTTGAGGTGACAAACGTAACAAAAACAGTCAAATTGAGAATTTTGAATAAAAAAAGAATCATAACAATGTCTTGGGACAAAAGGTCAAAAGTTTTGAGGTAAGAAACGTAAAAAAAAAAAATAAAAAAATATTCAAATCAAATTGAGAACGTCCTTTTTGAAGTCAGTTGAACAACTTTTACATCGTTTTTCGTTTTCTCTACAGATTACTAAAACTTGATTTATTTGCTTAACAACCCCAATTAGTAATCTATTATTACTAAAGTATAATTGCATTATAATTATGCTAACGATTGATGGATATGCTAATTCTAAGATTACCGGTGTGTAGCGCTCGTTGCTATGACGGGCTGTGAAATTCCTTTGCGTGAAGAAATCGACGTAACGAGCGGAACGACCAATACTACCAGCGGTTAAGGTGGACCTTGAAAATTTATGGTGTAAATTCTAGAAAATTTCACTTCTAACCCTATGAGAATCTATACTAATGTATAAAGCTGAAGAGTTTGTTTGTTTGCTTGCTTGAAAGTGCTAATCTCAGGAACTACTTATCCAATTTGAAAAATTTATTCAATGTTAGATAGCTTATTTATCGAGAAAGTCCTTATAGGTTATAAGGTGATGGCAGCTGGTTTTATAGAGATGTTTTTCTTAGCAGCAAAGTTCCTATACATGATAATAATAAAGATTGGACCTACTCAGTATTGTACCAGTCTAATACCTGCGCGGGAATGCCTTCTGACGTCATCCCCGGAACCACACAATCTCTACAAGCTAACTACTAACAACACTCAGTGCCTTCCGAAACACGGAGGAGGTCGGATATTTGAAAAAGCGTTGTTAGAATGGGTCACCCATCTATCACCAGCCCGCGATGAAGACCGCTTAACCTAACGATTGACTCAAATGCCTACGACTGATTAAGCTACGACTTCCCTAATAGTAATTAAGATGGTCTTTGCCAAATTTTTATATTTTAAATGTTTTGTCGCGATTAATTAGAGGTATTTTAATTAGAGGTAGCGCCATGCTTGTAGCCGAATTGGGCCGGCGCGTCCGGGTACCAGTACCTCTTTCTCACATGAGAAATAAATCAATGTATATTAATTGTTCCATACAAAAAGCCAATCGAAACCTCTTCCCGTTTTGGATGTGTCGGTCGGATTCTACTATAATGGCGTTTTTTCTCCCTCGAAGATGGACGGCGTTGACTTCTTTTTTTTTAAATAACGCTACCATGAACTGTCGGTACTTTCTACCTATTTCGGGGCTCGTTGCAAAAATGCGGTACAAGCAATTGTGCGATAACGGGCGATCGTGAGGGCAGGTCGATGAACGCGACTCGCGATGAGTCATACCATCGCATCTTCAATTCTCAATACGCCCGCCAACCTTTAATGGCAGTGTAAAGTAGTGTGCAGATCAGACGTACTCTCGTTTCGCGTCTTTATTAATATTACCCTATCCGGTGATGTTACGTAACAACTAACAATCTCTTATATGACACGAGCATATAAAAATTGTTTCGTTGAGAGTCAAACGAGTTTATCTGATTATAAATAACTACTAACGCTAATAACTAGATTGCAATAGGCCTTCTAAACAGGAGTGATCTGCTTTCTTAATCTATATGTAATTATTTAATTATACACAACTGTCTAATACCTTTGTCTCCTTTGTATGTCGAATAATTTTCTGAATGTTTGCTCGGTAGTTAGGAGCTTTAGATGATTAAAAAAATAAAGCAGTTTTTTTTAAATATTTGTATTATAGGTAGGTAAAGATATAACAATGCAGTAATAATCTATTTTATATAAATTTCTATTTAAGGTATATTATCATACATACAATGAACCAATGAAAAAGAAACAGATTAGAGAAATCTCACGTTATCCTCAAATTCTTCTCTCTAAAAACGAAATAATTTTTTAAATAATTTTTAGTTAATATGATCGTACCATTGTTAGTGAGGGAAATGAATAGAACAATACTACGTATTTACAATAATGGCCAGATTAGAAAGCTGTAGGTTCGCCTCAGAGCGCTGCTGATATTAAACGATATGCACGGAATAGTAATATTGGAATGGCGCTGGGCACTCTGCTGGCTCCTATCTTATTTAATCGATACGCGAAAAGCGTCAAATTGATACGAGTAATCAGAGAGGCACTGAACGATAGCTTTGTATACATTTAGTGCGAAATAATTAACGATATCCATTCTCATCATATTCACAGCTTGTATTTAGTTTTATTTATCTAAACTCAAGTGAAGAGGAAGATATAGAGATGTAAAGTCTTAGAAGATATATTCTCGTTGAGAACCTTGTGTTAATGGTTGATTATTTTTAACGAGGACAAAGCTTCAAAAATAAGTAAATAATAATCATCATCATCATGATCAGCCCTTAATCGACTACTGCTTGTCATAGGCATTCCTTCTTTTACGCCAATCTCCCTTGTCTCTTGCCAGTTGCATCCAGCTACCTTCTGTCACCCTCTTTATGTCGTCCATCTATTTTGCCATTGGCTGACCTGGATTTCTCCAGTCTACTCTAGGAGATAATAATGATAAGTAATTATTATCA
>JANCMC010003429.1:450856-537094 GCA_024363005.1 Charaxes varanes
GAATATTATATTTTGAAGGTTTCTTATGGGATCCAATTCCCAAATTTGTCCGTCAAACCATTCCTTCCTTCCGTTTGAAAGGATGTGGCTTTTTGAAACGTGATAAGTATCCGGCTACAGTTTTCTCACAATTCAACAAATATAAACAAAAGGTACAACGAATATAATGTTGTATCTTTTGGTTAAGGTGCCGAACCCTCAGTACGCTAGTGCGTTTCATAATTGACCGGTGTTTAATTTTTATAAACGTTCAACATCATACCGTTTAAGGCGATGGCATGCTTCATTCCTTCCACATTGACTTAATATAATTACTTTAAACAATTTATGTGCAATATTTCCTCAAGCTTTAGATTGAATGATGGAATAAATTCTTATAATGAAATCATAACCTTGAAACATACAACCTTCCGTGACTTATAATTTCATATCAATTAAAATCCGAACTAGCATTTCCTCGCGACTTCCCTTACATCAACGTAGCTTGTTTTTATGGATGAAAAGATACCTTGGGTTCTTTTCTGGGAAAGAAAGTAAGCACGTAAGTAATGTTACGTGGTCCTAAATCCTGTATCACAGTTAGGTTAATCTCTTGATTATAAATTACCTACTAAGCAGGTACTGAAATGAAGTTATTAAAATAAAGTTGTTAAACTAAGGGTTTATGAGTAAGGAATAAAAATGCTACAGGTTATCGTCTAGATTAACCTGCTAAACAAATCCAATTACCAAGTAAGCGGAAAGTTGATATTATAGGTCATAGAAGTTGTGTATAAGCTAACAGGCATTATCAAGCTATTTTATCAAGTGCAAAATAGACCATAAATAAAAGAGAAGTCGCCTTATCGGATATAAACAATACAAACTGCGGAGTTTCATATTTTTATTGTTTGTTTTTGTTACAAATACCAATTCCGCTTCATTTCAATTTGGATTATTATTTTTTTATTTTATTTGCTGTAACAAGTTTATTGTTTTATATTACTTTTATTTGCTCCACTTAGATTACATTTATATTCATTATATCACATACGTTGTCATCTTAGGAAATGTAATAAAGAAAAAGAATTATTCAGGTGACCCATATAAAGTAATGAAGGAGCAGACAGTTAGATGAATAGATATAACGTAATAAAAGCACACAATGGCTTCTATCTGAATAGATATAACACGATTACAAGTACAAACGGAATTCGAAAATTACGTTCAAATATAGTGAATGTTTCTTAAATCTAATTAGTTATTTCCGTGTTGTGAGTCTGTGACAAGTATCAGAGATAATCCTGGCTGTTCGTAACAAGAAATGGTTGACTGGTCGAGCGTGAATTAACGGGAGATACACTTGTAGTGCATTCGTTATATGATACCTAATTAATATTGTAATTACATATGTTTTCTGTAATATATCCTGCCTGCCTTATGTAGGTAAAAGTAATGTTTAAGGTGTCGTTTGCTCATGTAGACTAAAATTGAGGAAGTCTAATGAAACCATATTTCACTATTCTTATGTTCTAGGCTATACAGATGTATCAATACAAATTATAAGTTCGTAACTTATACAGAAAAAAGCACTACTAAAGACAACATATCTAACAACACAGACCTTTTGTCAGATTCTTGACTCACATTTGGCCCTGATAAATTTAGATTTTAAGGAAATAGTGTTCTGAAGCAAAATAATGTCTAACTACTAAGTACCCACTCATTTCAGAGGCAGTTTTACACATTAAAAACACCAACAAACACGTGGTACATTTAACGACCTCAGTGGAGCAATAGTTTCCGAGTCTGAAATTACGTAATAGATCCATTTTTAGAACGTAGTACGAGAGTCCTGACGTATTATTATACGCCAGTATCGATAAAGTAGCATAGTTTATTGCGTTGGTTGCTCGTGGGTCGAGTGCGGGCTCTTGAACTCGGAGCCCGGTCATTTATGACCGAAGATATCCACAAATAAATAATTTCACCCTTAATCTTGACCGTTACTGATGAACGTGACATTTATGTATTTCACTAATCTTCCTTCCTCTTGCCTTGTTTCTAATTCTTTGGTGTCTGTACATTGTATATGACGTACACAAAATGTACTCCCATTACGTCCTAGTTCACACACACCATCTTGGTCTTTTTCGGTCAGCCCCCTTTCTATGCGATCTTTCACCAGCATTTTACTATCATTCCATTCCAAGACTTATGGATGTTAAAGACACTGGTCATAAATAGGTTTAAAAGGGACTAAATTTTACATTATAAAATAAAATTCTATTTGAGTCTTATTTTGGTTCTTGTAATGTTCTGAACTACAACAACTGAAGTATTTATAAAATGAAGAAAAATAAAGTATATTATCAGAATAAACAGAATATTTTTAAGTGCTTTAGACAGCACTAAATATTTGGATGTAACAACTAACTAGGTTTTATAATGGTAGACGGCAGCTTTTATGGAAAATTTTAAGGGATGCCAACGGCACTCAATGAGAATGCCTATAAAACCATACTGTTTGGCACTACATCCCAGCTGGAACCCAAATCTTTAAGCGCTAGGCTACCGGAACTTAATTCATTGTGTAACAATGTATATTATAATATTCTGTATCGTTATCGTGAGATGTTTAAATAAATATTAAACACTTGAAAACTCGTTGACTTATTTAAGAGGCACTCAAACGTCTTATCGGATGAAGTTAATAACATCTGAGGAGTTGTAAATGAAAACTTTGAAACTCCTTGAGTGTTTCATCCTCATCCATCTTCAAGTGGAACTTTAATATACAGTATCAATAAAAATGTACACTACTTAAAATTGCAGGTAGGCGTCGGGTAAAAGTGCTTAAAATTGTATGAGTTGAATAATACGCTAAGTTATAAGAAATGTATATAAATAAAAGTGAATTTGCAGACAACCGTCCGAGCAGGACAGAGATGACCACAAAGATAGTAACGCAACTAATAGTAATTTCTCGTACAATTTAGCACTGATTCAGTAAAGCGAGAAATGTCTGGGGACAAAAAAAAACAAACGTTGGATAGTAAATACTGTGAAATAGCTATTTCGCGTTAGTGTAGCAACATATTCCCACAAGATGTGTTGAACAAGCTCTCGACTCGCACGGCGGCAGTCGTGCGCGCGTACATTCTTGAGCGGAGCACCCTCAACTCCACCAGACGAGTACACACACTGCACACATAGCTACCTCGGGTGCGGAATCAAAAAGTTTACCGTAATAAGAAAGGTCTGGAAGACAACTTTCTCGAGCGAAAAATTCACCCATCTTGGGCACGTTTTGTATTTTTTTTTTGTCACCTTTAAATTCACAGAGCGTAATAAAGTTTCCCTTATTTCGTGCGAGGGAGTGGAAGATCTGTAAAATCTTATCAAATCTCGTTTAAAAAACAGAAGGAATATTAGAAAGACGAGAAAATAATTGTATTATCGTTTTCCCTTAGTTTAATGGAGAAAAATATACCTGTGAAAGAGATTTTATTATTCAAATATTGTCCGAAGAAGACAACGCCAACATTGCAAAAATACGACATAATGGATGTTCCCTGACATTACTTTTTATCATCGTATAGGCGATACACCATTATGTTACAACAATGCTCCAACGTCATCGCTGCGGGAATAGTGTTTTTTAAGTATTCCTTTAAAAATCCTTACTATTATGTAAGATAAATGTGACAGTACAGGAACCCTGTCTTTTTACGTTTTTACACCTCAACCGCTAAACCAATTTGAATTAATATTAGTATAGAGATGGATTGGAACTGGAAGATAGAGAAAGCCTACTTTTTGCCGCGAAAATTAAATTTGGAAGTAGCGAAATAGTTGTTGAAAGTCGAAGAAACTAAGACGGACGAAGTCGCGGGTCGAAGCTAGTCATTTATAATCTTAAAAGACAAAAATATTCAGCGATAGAACTGCAGAATAATTACTTGGTCTGCAAGTTTACTTTCAAAATCCGCGATTTAAAAGTTCCGTCTTCTTTTTTTACATTCCTTACGTAAACGGAACACTGTCTGGTAATAAATTATATAGACTAATGACATTCGTCTATAATGAAGAAGTACCTACTTATACACATAATAAATCAGGATTGTATTCAGAAATTAGTTGATTATCTGGCGAGGGCATAAGAATCGTGGAATTTGTATCAAAGACCATACATAGCACCTGCTTCTTCGATGCACTTTGGTACAGGGGTAGTAATAGTTAAATAAAATAACGCTGGCACAATCTCTTCTTTTTTACCTTCTATATTACGCTGACGTTTGCTATCTACAATGAGGATCGTCTTAACAAACCTTATCGCCTTCAAAATTAATGCATTCGATTTATTTTTGGTCTGCATTAATTTGTCCATGTCTCTCAATATCGTCTTCAATTGAAATGGCTTCTTTTATTGCATGGCTATTTTTATTGTATCAGTTGTGTATCTTTAGTTCGTCTACTATAACTACACCATGTCTCTACATATTTATTTCCTATTAATCAAATGGGTTACTGGAAGAAATCTCATCAAAGAGATGTATAATCCTGTGTACACAAAATTACTTGTTATGAACTTAACCTTGTATTAGTTTAAAGAAAAAAAAGAGTATTAGGAATACTGTTTTTTTTTTTTTATAAAGAGTATTAGGAATACTTCTTAGGTATGTCTAATATTCCCTTTTTTACCCTCATACTACGCTTAAATTAAAAGCTTGTATTAGGAGTGGGTGCGACAATACCCCAACGGCGGTGCCGTCCGTGCAATAGTCGTAAAATGATACTGAAAGTTTTCTCTTAACGTATTAACATATAGATAATTTAATTGCACCAATGCAAGACCGTGGCGAGTCGCTAGTTTCGAAATAAATGACTTCTAAAGTATTGTTTAAATTAAAAATGTACTATTGTTGTATCAATTAAAATACTTAAAATTTTTATCTATCTGTCTTTTTGTTTGTCTAGAGTCAGTTTAGTCTTAGAAAAGGCTTATTTCATTTTGATTACTATTGGAAAATAAAGAGATGCTGTGCATCTTAAAAATCGCAGGTTTGCAGATTGTAATATCATTGCAAATGCAAAATAAACTAATAAAATTGATCAAATTTAGATACCCCTCCCCTTTTCATCTGAAGGTTGATTAAAAAATTATAAACCTTCATATTTGTAGTCTCGAGATTTCAACCAAAAATGCTTTGTCCATTATTAAGGGCGTACAGTTCTGATAAGTAAATTCGAATAAAAAAATGTTGGATGATTTTCTTATTCCGTTCCTTCCTCAATTATTTTCCATAGCTATGAGTTTCTTAATTATTCTCAACACGAGATTTCCGTATTAAGCATTTTATACACTGCCAATTAGAATAAGCTGTATTTTAGGGCTTAATTGGTTACCTAATATAATTAATTAATGAAGCCTGGAAATATTAATCACGTCTGCTGATAAATAAGTTATTTGGGGCATATTATTGAATCTATTTAGTTATAAATCAGACTGTTCAGACTAGCATTGTGTTTTGTATCAATACTTTTCTACCTTTAGGTTTCCGTACTTCCAAAAGAAAAAATGGAACCTTTATAGGATAACTTCGTTTTCATATGTATGTCTGTCTGTCCTTCTGGTGTGTTCTCACAGTCACCCGGTTCATTTGCTTATATTTTTACTTGTATAAAATTGTTACAGATAAAAAATGTTGAAAATTTAGCTAATAAATTATAAACTGACTTCTGACGAACTAAAAAAATTTTATGCCTAGTTTTATTACAGACCATAGAATAAGATTATTGACGTTATAATTTCAAGATTCAAGTATTAGATCCCAAATCCCATAGATAATGGATACATTAATGCGACGTCACGAAGTCTAGCGGCAAGAACTTTGTAATGGGGAATCTGTGTAAATGAGACAAATACTCGCTTGTCCACCTGATCGTAAGTGGTTACCGTCGCCCATGGACATCTGCAGCATAAGGGGTGCTGATGCGTTGCCTGCCTCGGAGATGCCTGTACAAACAGTTTTTAATGGCGTCGATATTATAGGACGCAGGAAAAACCTCCTTTATAAACTCTAAAAGGACTCGTGCAATTGACGTAAGTATTATAAAGTGTGTACTTAAGTCAACCAGCAACCACAAATTCCAATGACTCCAGATTTCAATAGAAAATTAAGTTTCGAAACTTAGTCTCCGAAACTTCTACTAACAACTGCTATTGCTGGTTTTCGGTAGAAACTTACTGAATTCAGCCCTTGGGATAATTATTATATACCTTCAACGTAGTTAAGACTTCTGAGAAATTTGGAAGTTAAAAAATATTTCTATTCAAAATTTGCTCGTGTTAATATAGCAGTGGAAATTTTTTTCATTTTTCGATTTTTTTAAGAAAATCAACTTTCATCACATATAATATTGTTTTAAATTTCGAAGATGAACCATAACTGGCTACAGCTTTCAAATACCTAGAAAGGTTTAATGTTTTATTTTTAATCAAAAATTTGGACGTAATCTTAGCAAATACCACAGATTACATTTAATATTCAAGACAAATTAAAAGACGTTATTCAAATAGACGTTTACAATCTCTCTTGAGTCGTTAAATATTTTTAAAACTATCACTGATTTGAAAACGTTGAACGAGAAGAAAACTCCTTAGCCAGTCTTCTAAAAATAGTTCAAAAAGATAAAAAAAAAAGTTTAAAATTTTACTGACAAAAAAAGTTGCTGTAAATCGCTTCTAGAAACTGATGATCCGTATTTTGCGAGTTACATTTATTCACCTAATTACTTGTTGCTGTAAAAATGTCTTCGACATATACGTTTGATATAATTACGACTATATGTTTGATATAATTCTATTATTCAATATGTACTGACAACCTTGCGGACCCTTATCTATATCTTAATAATATTTTATACACTTCTAAGAACAGCACTGTTCTTTCTTTTTTTTTTCATTCCCGCCAATTTTAGTACAATTTATCATTAACTTTATTTTGACATAAAAAGGCGACGAGCGTGCAGCATACAGCCTATGACCTAGTGAATTTTTTACTTTACAAAATTAGACTGTATGTTACGTATGTACGGTTGCACCGCACAAACAGCTCAGATTCATATCATTTGTGAACCTCCACCTGGACATGTTCTCCCTAGACCTGCCAACCTGTGTCCGAAATCTATTAAGTGACGATGCTAAAAAAACGCCAACGTAGAGATTTAACGCAACGCTTTTTTAACTCTCGTGCCTTATATTACCGAGACAAAAAGTATATATATATATATATACATGCGATGCGATGCGATATATACATATATACATACATACAAAGCGTCGCGTTATAAAAATGCTGTCGTCTGAACATAATCTTGGGAATCAATATGTTCTATTGGGACGCTCTTGGAACCCGAATGAGGGCTAATTGCTAACGCTTTTGATAAGAAGGATACCAAATTTCGATTGTTGGTAAATAGAAGCGTTTTCAACATTTATCACACAACAATAACGTTTAGCAACGCAGCGGCGCGCAAGATTAAGTAACTACTTCTCCCGACGCGGGCCGACCGCCTCCAGCATTCTTATCCTTACAATGGTAGTATATAAAACGTATGAATAATGATAGAGCCCTCTTCAGGCGGGCGAGATATAAATCTTTCAATAATCGATGCCCGGGATGTTTATTTATTGCATACCGTATCGTATCGAGAGCTGAGTTTTTCTCGGGCCCGTGTAACAATGAATTGATTTATGATGCCACTATATTGTTCGTATGTACACAGTCAGTGTTACCCGCTGTACGGAATCGTAAATATGTATTCACGATTTATGTAAAAGTTGACAACAATTTTTTTATGCTAGGAAACATATTTAGACAATTTTCAAAAATGGACTGCTATCCCGATAGCATTATACGAGTATGTTTTTAACAATGTTTTAAGAAATAAAATTGTAACAGTGTCTTAATGTTAATTTTTTGATATGGAAAGTTGTATGGTTTCTACTTTAAAATATTAAAGTAAATTTTTGTGTTTTAATTATAAATACTCCTAAGCAATCTTTAGTGTATTAGTTCTAAGCAATTATTATAATAAAAAAATACGACAACCGCTTTATGTATAATAACAAAAATATATAATTCCGGAACAGACGAAGGGACCGAAGAAACCCCGGGAACAACACTGCCGCCCCCGGATATAGTAACCGAGGAACCCATAATCGGGATACCCCCCGTCAACGACACCGGAAACATATTTTGGCTGTTGGCATGTCAAAAATGTAATGGTAGAAACCCGCACGGCGCCTGCTGCTTCGATGCTACTATTATAATGTAGTGATGGTGACATGATGAAATTGTATCGATTCATTGATTAGTATCTAAGCGTTGATCGTTTGTTTCAGCTCAATATGCAAGTTTCCTGGGTGCGGCATCGAGACATACATTTGCTGACGGTTGGACGTTATACGTACACCAGTGATCAGAGGTTTCGAGCTATACACCTTCCTCATTCAGAAGACTGGACTTTACAGGTTAGTCTAACTACAGTGACTAGTAAAATTATTTAATCTATCTATTTATTTATGAATTAGCAATATAACCTATTAACGTGGATAGAAGACTAAAATTAACGGTAATTATTTTATACGCAATCACACCTACAGCTAATTCTATCATGCATAAAAAAGTCCGTACATGATTTCTGAAATCGACATTAAAAAATATCTCGTACGAATGAGTATCGTTTTGATATAAATATTTTTTAAAACTAGCGGACCCGGCAGCCGTTATCCTGCCCGAATATAAAAATCGATACAAAATTAACCTAGAAACCGACTGCAGCGCCATCTGCCGGGCTGATTTGTGGATATAAACCATCCAAGGCGCCACCCAAACGTATGCAAAAAAAATCATTCAAATCGGTCCAGCTGATAGATAGAGAAAGAGTTCAGTGAAATACACAAGTACAGTAGAATTATATATTATAAAGAAGATAAAAAATATAGTTAAAGAGAAATAGACTAATATTCAGGAAATCAGAACGAAAACCAGACTATCCGGAGAATCAGGAAATAGGAAAGTATATTTTAGATTACAAATTTCATATCTTATATATGTTCAATTGCAGTCACCGCTTGAACTAAACTTATTTCAGTTATTCTTCTTCTTCTTCCTAGCGTTATCCCGGTCTAGTACCAGGGTCCGCTTACATTGCTACGTGGATAGATGTGGCTGTGAGGCGAGTTAAGATGACGGATTGCCGTCTGACTTCATCCCCGGAATCCCCACAATCTCTTTAATCTCACGACTAATATCACACAGTGACACTAGTCTACGTGCCTTCCAAACACAGAGGAGGCTAAAACTAGTAGTCCACCTAAAAAAATTAAAAATAAAATATAAGAAAATCAGTAAGAATTAATAGGATTTTGTTTCCGATTGAAAATCGCATTGCATTAGGTAGTAATAATGATATGATACAGCATTCAGTTAAAAAAAAAAGTAAAAAAAAAATTAAATTTCATGAAAAAGCCGACAAAAAGTTTTACCACTGGGGAGTCTAGAATCATGTACCGAACCTATGGGATGCGTATGTACACAGGGCCCGCGACTTTGACTGCGTAAGGTCGGTGATTTTGTTAAATTTTGGGGGTTTCCATTGCTTTGTGGGGAAACCTAATTATTTAATTAAAAGAGAGTAGCCTATGATATTCCTAGGAAATAGAAAACCAGTGAAGTCTCGTTTGTCTGTCTGTCGATTAGTCGGTCTCTTAAAGGCAATCTACGAAATGCCTGAACCGATTTTGATGGGACTTTCACTGGGTGACTCTATAAGGCATCAAATACAAAGGTTTTAATTCTAAGAAAATAATAATAAGACATAATAAATTTAAAGACAAGAAAACCGAACGGAGAAGCGGGTAGATACTAGCTTATTCTAAAAGAGTTCGTTAGATCACCAGATGAACGATTTTAGAGTGCAGATTATGATCTAAGTTGCCTTTGAACGACGAATTATGACGTGTAATTCCTGTTTTTAATTTGTACACATCTGTGACTGAGCATCGTTTGTGTTCCTCACTGGCGGATATTTCTCAGTATTAATTGTGTGTTTTCGGTCTTACTTATACTTAGTATCCGGAGATTTTCGTAATGCGGTCCGTTTATCTATTTCAATTTTCTGTACTAAGGCAAGGACTGTAAAGATGTCTGGGAAAAAAAAATTGCTAGGTGTAGCGATAAAAAAATATATGATATCTGCATCAAGTCATAACCCATTTATAGCTAATAATAACTTAATTATTACATTCATAGAGAATTTAATTTTAAATAAATACGAGTTTTAATTGTTTCTTATACTTTACTTCTAATTAGGCAAAAAATTATACTAAATCTACAAACATCTACTTCATTTGTTATTAGTAATGTGTGTGCAATTTCATAATCCAAGGTCTTGAAGGTAAAGCGTGAAAATGTAAAGTAAATTGGCTTTTTTCATTCATTATGTTATTGAATATCAAGAAAGTTTCACACGAATATAGTAATTGTTTTATTAGTAAATGGGTTCATTACTCGATCAATAGCAGACTTGCATTCATATTTAACATCAAAACATAACGTCATCTATTGACCGCTTACCCCGCATCGACCGCCACCCAGCCGCTCTTATGATATTTAAATTGCCCCCGAATTTTAAATCTCTCATATCTTCTAAGATATTCATTTAATGATATGCTGTAAAGGGCCATTTTGACCTGCATAATATGTACAACGTATCTAGCGTATTTCATTTGATAAGGATTTGTACAGTATTCTATAAAATAGCTTCATAAATATTTCAATGGTTTTTTTTGTAACAATTAAAAGATAAAATAGGTTGATGTGAGTTATTCTTAGGAGATAAGTAGATACCATCGCTGACTTTTTTAAAAGATCGCTTTAAGATATACAAGACCATAGACCATACAACATTATTTTGATCTCTTTCGTAAGATTTATTCAACGCACGCAATATAAAGGTATAAAAAAACGTTTTTTAAGACAACACGTTACAACTCGCTTAGATTCTCTGATTTTATCTACTATAACATACATGTATTATACATATAAACCTTCTTCTTGAATTGCTCTGTTCATAAACGAAAACTGCATTAAAATCCGTCGCGTAGTTTATAAGGTCTACGCGTACAAGTGCGGGAAGAGATTTATTTTATACTATGTAATGATGATTGTATGTATTTTCAACAGAATTTGGTCCAGCAACAGTAACTAAAAGCAAAGGTGTGTTTAAGAAGACTCTCGCCAACTTGGGTCCGCTGTACGGTGGTGGAAATTGTCCCGAAATGTCATTGTCGGGTATACAGCTAGCGTTGAACGTCAGTCGCCCACATTCCTTCCTATACGTGTTCACGGACGCCACAGCGTACGACCACGATTTGGTTGGGAAAGTGTTAGACTCCGTACAGAGGAAGCAGAGCCAGGTTTGTAATTTTATTATGGCAGACCTTTCAATTCTGTGTATATATACTTTTCAGAACAATAAAGGAAACATTTGGAAAATGCGTTTAATAAAACAGTTTTTTAATGCCTGTTATGTAGGAGATATGATACGGACATCGCTTTTTATGACTGAATAAAAACCGACGCGAGAGTGGCATCGCTTACTAGATGCTCGATAAGAGATGTATACGTAAGTAGTATAGAGGCTCTACCCCTTTTTTTCTGCTTACCAAACTTGTTCTGAAAGAATGCCATACACCCAGACTCGAGGTGGGAATCGAACCCACGACCCCCGGAGCAGAAGGCAGGCTCACTGCCCACTGCGCCAACTGGCAAGGATGAATAAGCAGACCTCAAAATATTCCTATTATTGTTTAATAAAAAAATTTCAATATATTTGAACTGTATTACAAAATGATGACTTGCTATATATCAAACAACAGTATGTTTTCTTTCATAGAAATACATTAAAAGTTGTATCCACACAAAGAACATTACCGCTTAAGGTCTTTCCTCCCTTTGATATGCTTTGTGAACAATATGATTGCAAGAATATCTAACTTTTGTTAGCAATTTACATACATTTTTATATCATTTGAATATAGCCTTTATTTCCATAGCACTTACGGTTATGTAAAATGTTCAGGATTTGTTAAGGCTGCATTTTGAACTTTATCTCCTTTTGTTAAGGAATATACGAATCTCCGGATGTTTCTCACAGTTCTGCTCAGTGGATGGGTTGATTGAAAACATTATGGCTTCGGAGGCCATGAGATTTGTTGGTTGCCATCTGGCGTTTCCTTGCCACTTTGTGCAAAAAAAAAGATTCTTTAAGGCAATTACTAAGAGATTGTTCGAGTAAAAATGCTCTGTTACCGCAAGTATTCGAAATATCGGTGAAGTTTTTCTCGGTAAAGATATTTTTGAAATAGTTACTTCAAACATCTCTAAAATAGGCGTCTTTTCTACATGCAGTTGCGTACAACAGAGGTCTTTGAATCAACTCTGTTATTTAAATGAGTTTTCACATCAGTGACCCTGCAAATGGTTCTAGAAATAAGGCAATTAGAACCGCGTAGAAAATTAATTATATATCCCTACACCTTAGGAATGTAATAAGAAAATCTAGAAGAACTAGGGAACTCCGTGGAAATAAAATATTTCTGTTAACATACGAATGTGAAATACCCGTTTCTCGTTGTCCTCTCTATAATTTTAATATATAAAGCTGAAGACTTTATTTGTATGGTTGAACGCGCTAATCTCAGGAATTACCTGGTCCGTAGGGTCCGTTTTAAAACTCTTGCAGTATTAGATAGTCCATTTATCGAGGAAGACTACAGGGTATGTATCATCACGCTTAAGTTGAATGTATTTTTTTTTTAATTTCAAGCGGACAAATTCGCGGACACAGCTATAATACAAGCTTTTAATTTAAGCTTAGTAAGAGGGGAAAAGGGAATATTAGACATACCTAAAAAGTATTCCTAATATTCTTTTTTAGAAATAGAAATATTAGTAACAAATGAATCATTTGCGTAATCAATATGGCAACTTTCCAATATCACTAACCATATAAGTTTGTGTGTGTAATTTACGACATAATTAGGGGGGAAATAGGACGCCGTGCACACAACAGTACGCCATAAATATGTCTGCCTCCATTAGAAGCGCACCTTGCTATGTATTGGCTATAAAGTAATGAAATCTGCTAACATACTTTAAATCAGTCTCTACTAGGTATTCTTATGAATTCTCCGCATGGGTAATTTATTATTAGCTGTAATTTGGAGCTTCGTCCCCGTGAATTGAGTGAATTTGTTAAATTTTGAGTGTTAATTTTTCGTGCGGAACCCTAATTTTTTTAGCTAATAGCAAAGTTGGCTTTTATTCCTTGTAAAATTAGCTATCTACCAATGAATGTCCCGTCCGAATCAATCTAGCCGTTTCGGAGATTACCCCCCAAACAAACAGACATACAGACAGATCGACAGACAAACAGAAATATTTTAACTTGCTGCTAGACCAGACTTAATATTGTCATACAAAAATCGATAAATTGGCTCACTCGGTTCGAATATAGTGACGGCACTATCATATCAGCTAGTCAACCCCAAAGACTGGCTTGCCTTATCAAGTTATCTAATATCGAAAAGATGAGTGAATTATTGGTTGGGGTTACGTATCAAAATGGACTTAACAGCATTTATTGTAAATAATCTTTCTTTCTTAAGAAAACCGACTTCAAAGTGTCAGAACTAGACCAATTTGAAATAGCACCACACGGGAAGCACCAGCTTTCAAATAAAAAAAGAATAATAAAAATCGGTTCGTCCAGACGACTTTGAAGTCGGCTGAAAAACACAAAGCCATTGTCTTGCCCTCGTCTAACCATAGACACGTCACTTTAATGGCCGAAAACAACCTGCTGTCACGTCTAGTGATGGTGTTGTTGTCGCTTTTCGTTCGGTTTGTGAGACTTCCCGGTGGCCTAAAAAAAAACTCGTCATTCAGAGCCGGCAGCGCATCTGCTGGCCTTCTGGTCGTGCAGTTGTCCATGGGCGCCGGTAGGCACTTCGGTGCGATTTTCCCTCGTATTCATTCGCGGATTAAAGCAAAGTAGTTTAGCTTCTCATGCATGTCATGTATTTCCGCAAAGTAACGCCTGATTCTATCAATTATTACTCTTTAGTTCCATACGAAAATGTGACTATCTAAAAATACCCTAATTTGTTTTATTAAAGCATTGCTGATATATGGATAAGTAGATATTTTTTCTTAACACGAATAAATGAATAGTTTAAAAACTTTACTTATTGTTGGCATGAAAAATTTTTGTGGCTCTTTAAAAAGTTGGTAATTTTGTAAATTTGGCATTTTAGGCTCTTCGATTTAAAAGGTTGCCAACCCCTGATTTAAACTAATCTATACATGTAAATAAAATTGAAGGGTCTATTTTTAAAGTCGAAATTATTATTTTTTTCTTATGCATATGACTGCATATAAAAGCACAAACATTCTTGTCTGTGTCTATATGTTCTGGATAATCTCCAAAATGGCTATACCGATGTGGACTGTACTTTCACTGGTAGATAGTTGATGTTACAAGGAATAACATAGACTACTTTGCTTTTACCTTCATAGTTGGGGTTCCGCACAAAACTATATGTAAAAACCCTTAACATTTAACAAAATCACTGAATTCACGCAAAGTCGCGGGTTACAGCTTACATTACGTTTGTATGTAACTGGTAATTTCCGCTTCTACAGGTTCGATTTTAATTTTTTTATTATTGTTAAAAAGGTTTATTATCCCTGAGTGGTAAATATCTTTATTTATATTGGTTAACATATATTTCAGTTAGACCCGTGCGAAGCTGGGGCGGCTTGCTAGTAATAAACAAATCGTCTTACCTACCCCTATAACCCCAAAATGTTATGGCGACTTAACATTTTTGCACGAATTGGCTTCAAACCAAGCGTATGTATGACAGAAATAGCAGGTTATTTATAATATCGACACGCCCCCTGATTATTATATTTGTAATGACAAAAAAAATTGGTCAAGTCGACGGAGAGTTCTAAATTTGAGGTTCTGTATATATATATGAATACTTCAAAAGTCGAATGGTTCGTTTAAATTGTCAAAAAATCATTCCATTACAAAAAAACAATTTAAAACATTTTTGAGTCTCTATCAGGTTGCTTTTCTGATTGTCTCTAAATAATGGGTAATTTGAGATCTATCCTGGCCTTGTGGTCGTGCACATGTCCATGGGGGACGCTAGGCACTTCGGTGCCTGCTGCTTGCTCGTTTGCCTGCCTATAACATAATAATAAAAAAAAAAAAAAAAGACCACAAAATGGTAGAGTTTAATGTACTTTAGAGGTAGCAAATCAAGATCTAAGGATAGATGAGTGCCGAGTGGCTTTAAGGGCTCTGGACAACCTAAAACTTGTGTTGAAAAGCTGTAAATAAGATGTATGCCCATCAGTACAAACAAATCAGTCATTTTTCACAGTGGATCACTTACACTTTGAAAAAGGCAATTGCATTGAAAATGATTTGATTGCACTTGGACATGTTGAACATATTTTTCAGGATCATGTTTTACCACAAACAGAGTTTATCCGAGGAGACAATTTTATACTAGAGCAAGGTAATGCACAACCTAAACCTTTATTTTGCATGAGATATTACCTTTTGGGGGTAAGAATATAATAATTGGAGTGGTCTGCAAAAAGTCTAGTTTAGTTTTAAATCCTATTGAACAGGTCAGGGACATTCTAAGAAGAGGCAGAGAATCCAGACCTGACCCTCCAGAGGCACTTAGTTGAAAACTAGCACATTTTAAGCTTCATCCAGAATATCCTGATTACCAGCACTCTCATGAGGACCAGGATTAAATTACATTTCTGTTTTTCATCAATTTTCAAAAGGAACAAACACAAAGGCTTTTTTTGGTATTTATTCATTTTAATTATAAAAGGTTTTTAAATTAATTAACCTTTATTTAGGGTTTCAATAAACATAAAGTTAGTGTAATGAAAATAAACCATGAACCTATTAGTAGTACATAATGAGCTTGGGTGACAATTTGTGCCAGTGAGTGTACTTAGAGCCCCATTAGCAAAGCAGTAGGGGGAATGGACTGTAATCTGCAAGGTAGCCAGTTCAAACCCAATACAGCTGAGGCATTGGCACATCCAATCCTTTTTTAAATAAAAAAATCTATATTTGTATCATGGAAAGATATACTGTAACTTAATTGCATATGACCATATGAATTATTCTTATACATATAAAAAATCAATTTTTGTCAACTAGTCACTATCAGTCTTGTCTGTTTGTTACAGATATTCACTATAACAGATTTACCACTTTAAACAACAGGCATAATGTACTCAAACGTTAACTTAGGCAACTATGTATTATCATTTATTTTTTGGACTAATCCAAAAAATGTTTATAAGAATTCCTGGCACTACTGACACACATACAAGATATACTTTTTTCAGTGACATATCCTCGTAATATACCAAATCATTAATATTTAAACTGAAGTACCCGGGATTATTTTAATATGAATTTATTAAGTTTTCTCGTGAGCACTGTGGTTGTCACTCTGCCGACACGTCGAGTAAAAATAATACCAAGATAGGATCGCGATATATCCCTCGAAATAAATTATTATAATGTATTTATCCGTCGCATTATTGTGTGTGGTGTTATTCACAGATTATTTTATTAATGATGTACTCATAGAAGAAACAGGAATATATTAAATTTATCTTATCGCAACTAATATACCAATAACCAGAACGTCAAAACAAAAGAAACCTTATATACTAATAGTCACTATTATTTACTTACTTGTCTATAAGTATCTTCAATAGTAGGTATATAAGATTCCCTGAAAGTTCCTTTTACAAAACGCAATACTAAGGAACTCTTCCCTACACCACCTGCACCAAATACAACAACACGATAGTCGTTACTCTGTTCCGGCATTTCCAAATTTGACTCAACCTTTCCGCAAAATCAATTTAGTCGTAAGGATCACTATTATTGTGCTTTTTAAAGCATTATAAGAAATTGTGAATTTAATAAAATATCTGCATTAATAGTAATTTAATTTTGTAATCAACAATAAGTTAAATTTATTACGAAATTAAAACTCATTATTGATATTTTTCCATATGCAACGCCCAACCGACTAACAACTTCAATACCTAATTACCTACACAAAAGTCGAGCAATACATATCATAGATAATAGATTATACTCACAGACATAAACGTACCTTGATTGACATTTAGATGAAGCTTTGATTTCCTGGCATCTTCATTCCTTGGCAGTAAAGTACATTTTTTTATCATAACATAAAATCCTTTTTTCCTTTCCGATCTCTACTGTGTTTAACTTGTTATTGAACAATTTTAAAACTTTCGATAACTAATCGAAAGGAAATATAAGCTCATAGACGTTCTGAAACTAATTCTATCACGGATAACGGTAAAGGGCTTATTAGCGTGTAACAGGGGTATAACAATTATTCGGAGCCCCCGAGCTTCAGGGGTCCCCTTGGGTGTAAGGAAAGAATCTTAAAATGTTATCCACAATCGATAGGTAATAACATTTTTGAGAGAGATAGGTAATAACGTTTTGTGCCAACCGCTTTATTTAATGCTGGAGCCACACATAGCTTCACTTAAATGATCATGTAGTGTGGCCGGGGACTTTGTGTAGGTGCGCAGTTTTGTAGAACTTTGTAATCTTCAAGTGCTTGTTTGTGTCTACAAGGAGTAAAAGAATTAGCGGGTTCTTCAAAATTAACCTAGTATAAACTTTGCTACCCTTATATACAATGTGTGATTGTAATTTGAAAATTTGTCTTTATTTCTACACCTTATATTATAGGTGCGTAATAAAAATTTTTCGTCTACGAATTCCCATAGATTTTGTTATTTTCAATTAACAGTTAGATATACTCTGTCTTTGACAGAGACGAACAGCGAGCACGGAAGATTTAGAAATTATAAAATTACAAATGGCTTCCGTTTCCAACTTTAGGCTGCCTTAATTTGCTGCTGGCATGGTTTTTTGAAATAAGGTATGTATTCTATGTTTTCATACAATATATGAGTCTTGCACACGGACGTATTTAGTTAAAGACAATTTTACGGTATTAATCTTAAGTAGATTTAATAAATCTTAGAAAAACGTGCCGGTTATGAGTTTCCTTTTTTGCTTGTTTTTTTTTGTTGCAATATGTATCATATAAAATGTTTTATGTCTATAAGCGATTATATTCCTTTTTGTAAGTGCTTGAAGTTGTATTGTAATATGATGCACTTTGTATCTTCACAGACCGCATAATTAGTCGAAGACGAACGTGTTCGATCGAATTTAACAATACAGTAGTAGTGGAAAACCATGGGCATACAAGATTTACAAATATTCTTAGAAAACGAGGGAGTTGGTGTTGACTTGTTTCGTATCGCTAGAACCTACCCTGGTGGCTTCCGATTGGTGCTCGACGCAGAGGGTTGCTTAGACCGACTCTATGGCGGATATTTTTCAGGTATTTATTACTTTATTTTAATTACTATGGCAGATTTGTGTTATTTACGAAATATGTGTCCTTAATTTCCTTATACGTTTAAAAACTTAATTATTATTTTGCTGCACTTTTTGTTTATTTTGTCTTTCTATATGTTCTTTAGTTTAGTATTTAAATGTGCATGAATATTTGTTTTGGAATAGACTGGGCATGTGGCGGGCAATGGGCCAGATGCGTGCAGTTCCTCACCACTCTCGCCCAAGCTTTAGCTGAGCACCAGGTGGCTCTGTGTGTGTGCTTCAATGGAGCGCACCCCACGCCGCCTGCGCTACCGCAACATTGGATTCAAACTCAGTCTACATACAGACAGAGAGTCAACTCTGTAAGTATTATATAAAAATTGCATTGAAAAGTAGTCAGAATAAAATAACTTACCTTCCTCATTTTTGTAACTGACAGGTCCTGCGTCACATTGTTACTAAAGGCACCCCGCCTCCAAAGGTTTGGTGGGTTCCTCCAACAGGATTGCATTCATGTCTGAGGACAGCTTTAAGATACCTCAACATCCCAATTGTATGTATCTGCATTAAATTAAATTATATCTCTCATAAATGAAAACTATTTTTACAGTAATTTGTGTTTTTAGATGGTCTCTTCTGATGATCATTGTCAAGAAGTTGTTGGTTTATGCAGAGAAAAGACATATGCTGGATTGGTGGGTTGTTCTGGTGAATATTTAGTGTTCCAACCACCTAGATATTTTAGCTCGTCACAGCTTAAACTCACTTATAGAGTAAGTATAGGATAATATCTTAAATGATTGTAGCCTTTTCTAGTTTGAATCTAATAACAATGTGTATTCTATCCTCAGTCATCCTTAGAAACCAAAGAGTACATGGTGCATGAACTACCCAAGTTATTAGATGTGCAGCAGGATCGCCTTTGTCTTATGGCAGCCCTTCTGGGGGGTGTTATTTTATCGGAACAGAGTCTCTCCGATTTCTATAAACGACTAGGAATCACTCAAAAAAAGGTAACTCCAATTGCATCTGCTTATATTTATCTACATATAAATAATATTGAAGTGTATGTTTGTTTGAATGTCAATTTTTTTTTTACTAATTGCACATGTCTAAGATACCCATAACAAAATCACAGTTTAAAATTTTTTGTCTACCTGTACTAGATAGTCTGTTGGTCTATCGGGGGGAGACAAAATTATATATTTCTATTTATTCAATATTATTTGCAACAAATTATTTTTATAATATAATTTATAAATTAGAAATAGTTGGTCAATGAGTCCATAAATGTAAGTGAACAAATATTAATGTTATATAATGTCCTAGTTTCCTTTACAAATATTTGTCAATATACATATAGATAAATTTCTTAGCAACTCACAGATTCACTGTGCAGATACTGGGCCAATTGCTTTCCAGAGGAAGGAAACATGCCAGTGCCTGGGACTGTGACTCATGAGTAGGTTTAAGAGTACTTTAAAGTGGCTACTAACACTCAACTTCAGCCAGAGTTCCCTCCCCTGCCTAGCTAAATCTGGTATGAGCCTACTAGTGCAGCTTTAGATGATGATGATGATCCTTTCCAATAAAGAACTTATATAAGTTCTGGACAAGCCAAGGTCTTTTAGTATGTTTCCTGCATATTAACTAGCTTTGTAACCGTTTTGGTGAGCTAGTGTCAAAGTATTTGTTAGTTTTTATCAGGAGGTCTTCAGGGATGCTGGTCTCTCATGGATCTGTAAACTCTACAAGTAATATTTCTTATAGGTTGGTCAAAGCACTTTCATGGATTTACAGGTAAATGACTAACTTTTCTAAGTAATTAATATAACTTTCTGAATTTTAATATGTATGTATGTATATATACTTCTATGTGTGTGTGTGTTCGTGTGTGCGTGTGTAACAGGCGCCTGTACCTATAACATTAAGTTGTCTACTTTAGAAACAGACTTCCGTGTGTCATATAGTCCTATATATTTATTTATTTACTTATTTGTTATCGGATTTCGCTGAAAATAATTTCCTAACGAGTTTTTCCGGATTCAGAGATTTTTCGGAGATCAGAGAACTCATAAACTTTGTAATATTTGTAATTATATTATATTATATATTATTTCTAAAAAATATATATTTCTGTATAACAGACATCTGTTACCTATAACACAGGCATTAATTTGTCTACCTTAGGAGCAGACGTCCGTATTTCATATAGTACTGCATATATTTATTTATTTATATGAATATACTTGAATGCATTCGTGAAGTGGCGGCAACGCTGTCACGTCAAGTGATGGTACTATTGTTGCGTTTCGTTTGGTTTGTAGGAGTTCCCGGTGGTTCAAACCCGTCCATAAGGTTGAGAACGCATCTGTTCACCTTCCATCAGGAGGTTTACTCCTGATGGAAGTTACTTAGGTGTAACTTCTGCTCGTTAGCCCCTTGCTATATAAAAAGATGCACGGTCACTTAAGTTTACTTAATACGTACAATCGATAACACTTGTAATAAGTTTTTCTATTAATAATATTGTTTCTATATATGTAGCTCAAGAGCTATATACCTCATAACTCATCGCGCAAGAGTTATGAGTTATGAATTAAGTTTGCTATTGGACACTGAGGAATCGCTTTTTCTTTTAAAGAAGGCATATCTTTTTTGTTTTTTTTTAAGTTGATTGTTTTTGATATATGTTATATAGGAATAAAGTTAATAGTGACTTACCTATATTAATATATAAAGCTGAATAGTGTCTTTGTTTGCTTGAACGCGCTAATCTCAGGAACTACAGGTCCGATCTGAAAAATTCTTTCAGTTTTAGATTTCCCATTTAACGAGGAAGGCTATATGTCACGCTAAAATTTTATCTATGTATTTTACCTAATTTTATGTGGACGAAATCGCGGTCACAGCTTTTATTTTTCATATGGCTCTTAAATGTGCCTCATAATATCAACGCCTCACGTTCAGTAATAATAGGGTGGGTGTGACAACGACAATAGCAGACCGGGGTAAATCATACGACTTCACCCGGACACGGAATTTTCATAGAAATCCATGTTAAGAGTTGCAATCTATATGTAAAAAAAAACAAAGTTATCACGAAATCTCGAAAACCGCAGGACGTACAGATATGAAATTTGGCCAGAAGGTAGTTTATAGTTACAATAGACATCCGCTAATAAGGGAATTTTGGATAGGGTGGATATATTAAGGAGGTCTTAGAGCTCGCGTAAGTTTAATTATACGCGGGCGAAGTCGCGGGAAATAACTAGTTAATGATGTACACACATGTGTTGTTATGAGTTTCATAATTTCAAATATTCATTAATAAAAATTCATTACTTATTCATATTCACAGGACTTTGATTATGTCCTTAAAGTTTGTGAGCTACAAGTCCCGCGCCACACACAATGATCAAATAAGTTTTCTCATATAGTCTGGCGTCCGATAAACATAATTTGAAATGTGTGCGGTTTGTTATTAAAAAATTTCAAAGCCGTTTTCTTATACATGCTTTTATATTGACCTATTCTTTTTTATCTTTCTATATTTCGTAGGTAGTGACTTATGTAAAATACTTTTTCACTCGGAGATTGGTAAAACATTTATACTTATAATATATTCGCGTATATTGCTATTTTTTTTTATTAAATACAATCAATTTTTATTTGTCTAAAGTAGTGACTTTATATATTTGTTTGCTAGGGCTAAAGATTAGGTCTAAGTCTGCCGTCGTTCTAGTTTACTGATTTTCGAACGCTAGGGTTCGAATAACCCTCGTCGTGGGTTAATGGAAACGCGCACTCTCTGGACGCTGCCTTAGGCCAATAATTAGCTGTATAGATTTATGGTAAAGGGCTCAGTATACCAAATGAATGTAGCATGTGATTCAAATATTTTTGGCTTCGAGGTACAAAACTGCGACATTGATTTATGGCTCTTTCAAATTGTTGAGTTTGAGTTTTTCATAATAATATTGTTTTTTTATGTTTATAAATACTGAACTTTTAAAATAAGACTGTATACAGATGTAAAATACACCGTACCGGATACGCATCTTATGGGTTCAGTACATGATTCTGGACTCCCCAGTGGGCATTATAAAAGCTATTAATTTATGTTTTTTTTTCCCTTAAAAATATAAGAAATTTTCGGTAATTTCATTTCGAATTTTCAACCATGTAATATGTAAGCCTACATTTTATTTACTTTACTTGGAAATCATGGTTTTTGTATTTTTAATTTGAATGATCATGTAGTGTGGCCGGGGACTTTGTGTAGCTGAGCAAAGTTTTGTAGTACTTTGTAGTCTTGAAGGACAAAGACGTTCAAACACTTTGAGCTATGTCTAGCTCCGGCATAATAATATAAGTGTCACATTAAATTCTATCTTTATGAACCTTTTACTTGTGTGTCAGGGTACAAGTTCTGATTAAATTTAGTGTGTATAAATTCCATTTCACTAAATGAGTATGTACAAAAAAGGTTCCTGGACATGAAAAGTTTTAATAAATGTTCAAATAAAATATTTATAGGTGTCCCTAATAATATAATGTGGGATAATATTTATTTTTTTGCATTTTTTATGTCTCTCTATGTCTTATTTGGCTATACAGCAATATATATTATTACTATGATCCCAGAAGGGATCAGGGCATTCACCTCTCAAGCGATTGTGAGGTTTACGATATTTGTAGACTTCAAGGAGCCAAATGCAGGATAACATAGAACTCAAAAGTTGCAGTAACCTAGAGGTTGTTGGTATAAGGCCTGCATTATAGCCTCAAAGCTATTGTACTGAGGGTCTAGCACGAACATTCTCGATAGTTTTACACACTTTTTTGTTCGATACGAAACGTCAAATGAAGATTTGTACTTCCATTTTACACGACTCACATGGTTGTACGTGTGAGTCCTGATTTCATTCGTGCTAGCAACTAAGTTTTGTAAAAAGGTAGCATCAATGTTTCATTTGACGTTCGGTTTCGAACGTAAAAGTAAGTAAAACTATCGAGAATGTTTGCGCTAGGCCCTCTGAATTTGTCAATGAAATACGGTCAGGAGAAAAAATATTAGCTTCAAATACTACTTAAATAAAGTTGTACACTTACTTTTATACGAAAATTGGGACATTATGCTACTAATACGAATTCTAAACACGGGTATTATTATAGCTAGATTATCATTAAAAGAAATGCAGGATATGTATTGCATAGTTGTCACAAAATATTGTTTATTAAGTATACTACTGGCAACATATTTAATCATTACAGGGAACAAATAAGCTTTTGGGCTTGTATGTGTCCTGCGAATAAAACACACCTCGGGCCATCGAGAAGCTCAACGCACGTTTCGCTTCGACGCCGAAGCATCATCAGGAGATAGACTCTACAAAGGTTATTCGTAAAGACTTTACAGGAGATAAACTCTACAAAGGTTATTCGTAAATTTCGTATTCATTTGCGGATTAAAGCAAAGTAGTTTAGTTTCTCATACATGTCATGGATTTCCGGAAAGTAACGTCTGATTCTATCAATTACTTAATTAGTTGTCAAACGCACCGTTGCTTATTTTTTCAAACATTATTTTTTTTTCTGTATGCGGCAAAGTGATTATTTGTGATTCCAATGACAACGTTCGAATTATATTTGGACACACGTTATTTTCGTTTTAAACGTACAAATTATACTCTACAAAGGTTATTCGTATAGTGAACCTCTCGTAACCGCAAAGTTATATTTTTAAAATCTTTATATATTTTTATGAATTAAAAAAATAATTACTCCACAAGAAGTAGTACCCTACTTCCCGTGAAATAATTGATCGAAAAATTAGGCGTTACTTTCTTTAAGTTCTGTAATATTAACAATTTCTTCTATTTTGAATGTTAATGAAAAAATACATATAAAATATTTTAAAAATATATATTAGCCGACAGCGGGACAAGGACTTAATTCTTATTAATATTTTTCTCCAAACTACGCAGTTATGTCAGTTATCATTATTCATTACATAACCCATCAGAAAGGACACAGGCTGTTCTGCTGAGAACCAAAACAGTGCAGTAACGTTGTATGCAAGTTAATTACTGTACTTTTTTTATTATAATGAAATGTGTGCAATAGCACTGTTTTATACTTTCATAAAAATTAACCACAGTGATTTAATAGCTCCCGTTAAGTTTCATACAAAATGTATTATACATTGGATCGAGAAGATACTGGCTCAAAATAAAAATTGGCTGAATAAATTCGACGAAACAAAACAAACGGCGCGCTTAGGGCACTAAATTAACACGAGTAATAAATACACCCATGTTAATTTAGTGCCCTCGCTTTCGTTTGGACACCAACATAACACTCATGCATTAATGACTCACTTTGCGCTCCGTGCAATAACGTCTTATTATTAAATTGTATAGAATAACTTATCTTTGACTTTGCATAAATAAGCACTTACTTCATATTTTCCGTAAAACATATTGTCACGTATATCTCTAGTACGCTTTGTATGGCTTCAGGCCGAAAGTTCGAGAATAGAGATTTGACCATGTGATCTCTAGTGTCACGTGGCGACCGAAAATTTTCTGCGCCATTTTCTTAACTTTCCATAGTCCCCTTTCTTATTTATTTTACCCCCAGCCCTCAGTGAAGAAAGAGAAGACGTAGAAATGCTTCGGAGTTTTTGAAACTTTTGTTTATTTTTACTTTATGTACAATTGTATACAATTTGATACAGTTGAAAGGGCCTTAACAACATCTACCTAGCTCTTTATGTAGACTCTTTATGTTCCTTCAATTAATGTTTTAGTAGAATATTACCTTAGGGTTAGTCGCTTCTATATACATATACATATTTCTAATATTTAAACACAAAAATATCATATTGGCATTTCTGGAAGTGCTATAGCAAAATTGAGTAATGATTATTTATGAATATATATATTTTTTATTATTAGACAGTATTCAAATGAAGCACCAAATTAAAAGGTCTTTGATTAAAATTAAGAAAAAACAACCAAGAACCATTATTTTTTGAAAGACAAACAGAAGAACCTGTTATTGAATTTAGCAACTCATGCTCCAGAATGAGTTAAATTAAGGAAAAACTTATATTCAAATTCAAATGATATTTTATTCAAGTAGACTTTTACAAGCTCTTTTGAATCGTCAAATATTTCAAAGGCTACCACTGATTCGGAGTCGAGCCACGAGATACATGGATGGTAAGACACAGCTTTGGTTATTTCCTCTGTAACGCAACAGAACACCACAAAATCTCTTGATATAGTCTTCAACTCGTACTTAACCACTTTTGTTACCCAGATACAGTATGACGTCACCAATATAATAGACACATCATCAATGGGGGCGTGTACGCAAACGTCATAAACCCACCATAATAATTCCATGAGTAATTACGTCGTGTGTGTTCGCTTATAAACACGTACACGCAGGAAGTACTCGGTATTAGGTACTCGTATGTTATTATCCGGTACGTAGAATGATTTCACAGAATTCTTAGTGAATCTTATATATATATAAAAATGAATCCCTATTTCCATTGGTCACGTCATCGTGTGTGAACGGCTGTACGGATTACGCAATTTTTAGGGTTACGTAGTACTACAAGGAACCCTTATAATTTCGCTCTGTCCGTCCGGCCCTTTTCTCCCCCATAGGATTTTCAAGTTATTTATTTATCAACATATCCGAAAGAACATTACGGTTTCCCTAGAAACTAAACCTATTCAATACAATGAATTGTCTGTTGACTCTAAGATACCTTTAATTGACCTTATTATCTGAGGTAGCGGAATATGGCACAAATCTAAATGTGAGTAAATCTAATTATGATGTAGAGACTTCAAATTTTCAATAGGATGTGCTAAAAAGTCATTAGGAAAACTATTTTGAGTGAAATCGGGCCACAATTTTTTAAGTTATTTAACAAATACATTTATCGCGTATCCGATACGGAGCTCTTCTGTACAAGCGTGTCTTGACACGCTTTGGATCACTTTTTATTTACTCGTAATTATTGATTATTTTGGTGATAATATCTATTTTGTTAGAAGTCTTCTAGCACCCTGATTTGAGAAGAATCTAGTCTT
Source organism: Charaxes varanes (assembly GCA_024363005.1). Lineage (NCBI taxonomy): Eukaryota > Metazoa > Arthropoda > Insecta > Lepidoptera > Nymphalidae > Charaxes > Charaxes varanes. The sequence continues at coordinate 477,544 of JANCMC010003429.1, forward strand.
CTACAGAATACCTAAAATTATATATAATGTTTTGTGTAATAAAATTGACATAATTTAATAATTGGTTAAGGAAATAACAAGAGTCGTAGTTGTGTATGTATTTAAGTATTATCTGACAGAATGTACGCACGCTTTACATATTTTCATACAGGAATATCTTGGTCTTCCTGCTTTGAAGTCTTGAATGAACTTTATCTCCTGCTGACGTAAATCTTACATGCTGAAGGCGCGTCACTAAATAGAACAATAGAATTTTATCAATAAAAGCTTACTATAACCATATATGGACGCAAAGTAATTGCAAAAATAATTGTCCTTCTCTTAGAATTCTCTTTAATTGAACATAAACATGTTTTTGAATATTTTTCGATATATGACATCATTTATGTGACGCACGCGATGGAATTCACAAATCGTCTTCTTCATAGCGTTATCCAGGTTAAGTACCAGGGTCTGCTTAGATTGCAGAGGATGTGGCTGTGGCGAGGTAAGACGCCCGATTGCCATCTGACGTCATCCCCGGAACCCCCACGATCTCTACAACCTTACGACTAATATCACAGTGACATTACTCGGGTCCCACTGTTTTACGTTGCCTTCCGAAATATGGAGGGGATCGAAGGTGCTAGAAGGGGTCATCCATCTATCACCCGATCGTAGCAAGAGGCACTTAAACTAGCGATCGATTCAAATGCCGACCACTGATTAGGCCACGACCTCCTGACAAAGGGTGCCACGTTTACAGAAGGACCTCCGTTTCATTCACTGTAATGCACCCTTAATTACAATATTTTGCTCACATTGTCCTCGTGTATTATTTTTAACCGTGTCCGTGCTTATTTATTTTTTTTGTTATGTTTAAATTATTTTTTATTGCGTAATAAACGTTTTGTGTAATTTTTTTTTTGTATTCTAGTGCTAATTTGTACTCACTAAAAAGAGAGTAGCGAAAGTTTCGTTGAGGCAAAATTCGAACCCGAACCAGCGACGTGAAGGCTTACAAAATCTCCTAAGTACCTCTATGTGCAGCTACTAATTAAGTACGTGAACTAATAATAACAATTTTTCTTATAATATCTAGTTTCATAATTACGATAAAAATAAATACTATACTATACTATATATATACATTTTAACTCAACTATGATTACAAACGAATAAAGGTTACTAAAACCGTTTATAAGCTGAAGATTAAATCTCTTTTTTTAATTAAAGTGGTCAAGATTTGTCAGTGTTAGCAAATTATTTGATCAATGTTTTTAACAGAAGTCCATTTCCATTGCGACGGCTACTCAGACTTGTTTAAAGGGATTAAAAAGGTTTGTATAAATCACCTTTTGCTTGTTTATTCGGGGTATTGTTGAAAGTACACCAAGAATAACTGGTTTTATTTATGGAAGTGTAATGAGGCTTAGAGAAGACCACATATTTTGCCCTATTGACAGTTTAAAAAATGATTATCTGTACAGAAAAGTGACAACACGATTTTGATGAATATGGTCAGTGGTCATAAATTGAACAGTAATAACCCCTGACCTGATTTTTGCAATGAATTTTCATAGAATTATTAAAAAAATATAAGGATGAAAATTAACTGTCAATATAGCTATGAAAAATATTTGTCAGGTACCATTGCATATGCTATTTTAAAATATAGGGGAAACCTTAGTTCTTCAATAAAAGTAAAACACTAAGTACCAATATAATGTCATTATAAAACTATTACGAAATTCTGAAAGCGTCGCTTTAATGTTATCATAATGCATTAAATATTAAAAGTCAAAAACATAAATCATGAAAAATATATGGATTCTTGAATGAATAAATCAGATTGATTTATACGGTACCTGTTACAACGGCTTTATTGCACCGCAAAAATCACCCAATATTTAAATATATGTTCAGTGGTAATATATTTTCTCTAGTGCTCAATCAAAGTTCACGTTCGCAGATAAGAGATAATCCAAAAAAACTTAAAAATTATTTGTCCCGAGAATCGAACTCACGGCAACCCATTAGAATCCCCTCCAGCCGCTGAATCATCACGGCCTAAATGAATAACAATGTAATCGAGACTAATTAATGGACGCTCCTTCGATCCATCGCTTATTGTTGAGAATAAAGGGAGTTTTTGCTTTCATTCAATCCCTTGTTGAAACGCCTAAAGGGCTAATTTAAAAAGGCCATCAAATTACTGCCTCGAAGCCTTTCACAGACTTGGGGGTGATTTATTAAAAGAATCTAAGGCTTCCGATTTGTTTATAACGCGGAAATGACTCTTTGTCCCGCCCGTCCTTTCTTTACTCGGTCCAGGAACGTATTTGAAGGGCTTCATTCCCGTTGTTGCTAATTTTAATTCATAACACAATATTCCATTGTTTACTTTTTTATGCCGTTCGATTCAATTTGTTTTAAAGGAAATGATTCAGAAAGTGAAGTAACTCAAAATCCCCAAAAATGTAATCCGAAATGATTTATGTATTAAGAAGAGCTCCTTTTTCTATTAAATCTAATACATAAAATTCTCGTATCACGGGCTGCGTTGCTAAACTCCTCCGAAACGGCTGGACCGATTTTCATGAAATTTTGCGCGAATGTTGGCTAGGGTTGAGAATCGGTCAACATCTATTTTTCATACTTCTAAGTGATAAGGGTGGCCCACGCGGACGCAGTCGCGGGGCGCAGCTAGTAAATAAATAAATATGTTACGTATATTTGAACAAAGTACACATTACTATAAATCAAAACGGTATTGGCCCCCAAACAAGGATTTCCCGTGTCTTGAGGGTTTTTAACTATTAGTTTATCCTAGGTTTTTTAACAATTAAAGCAAATCATGATGGTTACAAAATAATTAAAAATATAATAACTGACATACTTATGTTTGGTTTCCATAAATGGTACAGTTTTTTAACTAATAGGTAACTAATGACAAAACGTTTTTTACGATTTCCCAAAAAACCGAACAATTAAGACTAATAATTGATAGAATCAGGCGTTACTTTGCGGAAATCCATGACATGCATGAGAAGCTAAACTACTTTGCTTTAACGTAGGACGCCCTCCAGCTAGGTGGAGTGATGACTTGCGACAGGTCGCTGGCAGATGTTGGATGCGTCAAGCCGAAGGCAGAGTGAAATGGCGCGATTTGGGGGAGGCCTATGTCCAGCAGTGGACTGCAATAGGCCGATGATGATGATGATGAATTATTTTGCATTTACCTTACTACGAGTATCATGATTCAAGCTTTTTTCTTTAAGATTCTTTTAAGTGTTCCAATCCCTTCCAAGCGACAATTTTAGAGGAATTTCATACAGCTTGTCAAGACGTAAACTTGCATAGCTTCAAATAGTAACTGATCCATAACATCTTAATGGTAAAAAGCGTGCTGAAATCCGCCGTATATCCAGTTCAAATCCCTAAATCCACTGTTCTATGGTCGCACCCACTACTGATAAAAGTTTTTCCATTCATTTAAGGAGAAACGATAATGCTATGGGTTATGGGTTTATTTTCTTAAAAAGAACTATAAGAAATAAACTTCACTTATTGTAACAAAACTTAAAAGCTATATAAGGTTTTAAAAATTTTAAATGATAAATCCGTTCGTTTGATTTAAAAGAATCAGGTTCTAAGGAAATCTTTATTTTCGATTAGATTACATATGATTTTTTTTAATATGTAATTATTTTGTTTATTTTTTAGAGCTCATGTTTCTAATTACTACAGGTAACCTAATTAAAAGCTGATCTCTCTCAAACTATGTATTTGTCTAACTCTAGCGAGTTATGTGTACAATGTGCATATAAAAAGTTTAAATAGGAAAATCTAAAAGTAACGAAATTTAATACGAGGCATATGCAATCACAAAAATTATATATTCTAAATAGAAAGCCAAAACGTTATAATATAAATAATGAAAAGAATAATTTTTATCATTTCTTAATTCTGTGCACGAAGTTCTTACTTAAAATTCATCTTCAAGCAATTTGTTTTTATCTGTTCGTTTAAATCTTTGTACTTCAAACTTAGAAAGTTTTAAGGAATTTACAATATTTAATTCGTATGGTATCATAGAAAAAGACGAATCTTGGTTCATTGACATAAATGTTTAAATAAAGACAAATAATATTAAAGATAGATTCGTTTTATTTGTTTTTAGTTGTAATGTAACATTACAAATAAAAACAAATAAAACGAATCTATCTTTAATAATCTTTCACTGAAGGAGGCTACAGCGTGCCATGCTGCCTCACTGGAGAGAATTGCGTCAATTATGCTTGCAAGCGACAGATCCCCTCCAATTTGGGTACATAATAAATATATATAAACAGCTTAAGAGAATATAAATAAACTTACTTAAATACATAAAATTGTCACTATTATTATTATCAGCCATATGCGTCCCACTGCTGAGTAAATACACATATACTTACGCTTAATAGTAATTATATTAAATTATCAAAAAAATGACAGTAGTTATTGTAAGTAACGAGAGACAATAGTAATTTTAATTTCAGAGTGTAATAGAGTAAGCGATGATAAATTTGTATGGATTTCAAACTAAATCGATATATTTAAATTGTTTAACGACACGATACGTCGGAACATATAAAGAAATATCTAGATAGTGCGTGGTGTAGTACGTGGTGAAGCGTGAATACTGTGGCGACACGTCCCCACACTAACGTCACGTGAGAGTGTAACAGAATGAGCCTCGAGAATGTTGTAATTGCAAATAATGTGTTTTATTTCGTCTGTTGAGAGCCTCAACACTTGGTAAAAAAGTTACTTTACCAACCAAATCGATACATTTTATACGATATATCGCGGCTTGTAAAGAGAAGTCTAAGGAGTACGCGGTGAAGCGTGAATCCTGCGGCGGCACGTCCCCACACTCACAAGGTCACGTGAGAGTGTAATGGAATTAGCGTTGAGAAAGTTGTAACTGTAAATAATGTCTTTTATTTCGTCTGCTGAGAGGCGCGCGCGTGTAACGACACTTGGAAAAATAAATCGCTCCTCAAGTTTAATGCGTGTTTCAATAAACGTTTCCAAGTTCCATCGGTTTATAAATTCGGTATTTAGCGCTGTATCTTAGTACAGAATTTCTTCGTACTGCTAAATGGATTGTAACTGTAATGCGGGAAGGACGTTTGCTAATTGCAACTTTTCTGACATACAAAAATCAGATTTTTTAAAATGTGTCAAAGGAAAAACGAGCAGGCAATAGGCAGCTCAATGCCTACCGACACCCATGGATTTTGCACGAACAGGAGGCCAGCGGATGCGTTGCCGGCCTTGAATGACGAGTTTAGGCCACCGGGATGTCTCACAAACCGAACGAAACGCGACAACAATACCATCACTTGACGTGACAGACGTCTGTTCCTAAGGTAGACAACTTAATGCCTGTGTTATAGGTAACAGACACCTGTTATACACAAATATTTTTTTTAATATATAAATACATACATATAGATAATACGCCCAGACTCGAGGACAGATTCGAATCCACGATCACGAACCGGAAGGCCGGATCAATGCCAACTGCGCCAACGTGCGAGTCAAAATTGTTGATAGTTAGCCCTTATTCGCACGAAAGTTTAAAAAGCGTTGCGTTAAATCTCGGCGTTGGCGCATTATCAGCGTCGTCGATACGAAAATAGACCGTATATGTATATATATAGCGTTGAAAAGCTGCGATGTGAACATAAACTTGGGAATCCATATGTTCTATTTGTACGCTTTTTTAACGCACGTTAAAAAAACTGTCATGTGAATGAGGGCTAATAATTGATGGAATCAGGCGTTAGCCCTCATTCGCACGAGTGTTTTTTCTAAAGTGCGTTAAAAAAAACGTTTAAATAGAATATATGGATTCCCAAGTTTATCTTCACACTGCAGCTCTTTTATAACGCGACGCTTTTTTATCGACCATTGTTTTATTTTCAACTCTATATATACATATAAATAAAATAAATAAATATATACGGGACTATATGACACACGGACGTCTGTTCCTAAGGTAGACAACTTAATACCTGTGTTTTAGGTAACAGACGCCTGTTATACACAAATATATATTTTTTGTAGAAATATATAAATATTGCATATTTATAATACACCCAGACTCGATGCGGAATCGAACCGACGATCCCTGGAGCGGAATGCAGGGTTACTGCCCACTGTGCGAACGAGCCAGCCAAGATACCGTATATATGTATACGGTAGATTTTCGTATCGACAACGCTGAAAAAGCGCAACACCCAGATTTAACGCAACGTTTTTTAAACTCTCGTGCAAATAGTGGTTTACTTTGCGGAAATCCTTACATATAATGCTTTGACAAGTTTTTCTTAAATGCACCAAAGCTCAACACTAGCACTGATTTTCTGTTGTGCTTCAACGCACGTTTCGCTTCGTAACCGAAGCATCATCGCCAACAAAAGCGTCATAAGTCGGTAATTTAAATAAATGTATACAAAACTAAATGATATGGTTATAATTGCGACATAATTGATGTTTTCACCTATGTAAATAGATAGTCCATTTGTACTTTTTAATTATATCCTCATATTCAACATTTTTGTAATGTTGTCCGATTTTCATCAAAATAATCTTCCTAATGTTTTATTAACGTGGAAAATTTGAAGTTTATACATCTAAAAGTTTGGAAATCCGAGGGAGGAAAGAGGGGACAACCTTGCGGGTGGACAGACATAATGATGAATTTTTTTGTAGATATAATATCCTTTCACTATTTTTTGTCAATTGGACTCTGTGTTGTGCTGTAACCCTAGTGCTTCCTGTCTTAGATATAGGTGACTGTTAACCTGTAGAATTTATATATAAAACTCCAGTAATATCGTTTAATAGGTACGTATGACTATAACAGTAAATAAAAAAGGGCCTCATTCCTCAAAGGCCGGCTGAGGATCTACGAGCCCCGTTGGTTTTGCAGATGCCCGTTTGTACTGTGAATTACAAAAAAAAATGTTTTATTAGTGTGACCAACACAAGAAAATTTGACAACCCCAAATGTATCATGATAAAAAAATTTCTTAAGCGTATCATGCTTACTTTTCAGTGAGGATTTTACTATAAAAACAGTATGTAGTAAGTCAAAATTTTCAAAAATCTTGTTTCACTACCGGTGATACGTAAAAATCATAATGTATTTAAAATAAGTATATATCTCTTAACTAAAAGACACAACTAACAGTTTAAATTTATAGACATTGTCCTACCCAATTTTTAGGTAAGACAAACAAAATTCTTAGAATCCATGGTAGCAGTGCTACCTATCTTATTTATCTAGACACATTACGAATTTGAACTATTCAGGGTATTACTTAAACTCATATAAAAATTTCATCAAACTCGGTTCAGCCACAAGCGACAAAACGATTTAAAGTATATACACGCATAAATAATAAAATTTCTCTAACGTTTATATGCTGTTTTTATGTTATTTAGTTATTTCTGTAAATAATAGATATAATACTGTATTTAACTTTAATGATATTATTACACGTATCCTGATTGTAAGAAAATCGCTATTTTTTCTTTATTTTTGGTGCATTGTACATAACGTTGCTGTGTAGATCGAATCGTTTTACAAATGTTATATTGTGCAATAAAAAAGTTGTGAACACTTTTATGAAAGTCTTTTATTTCTGCAAATATTACCAAGTCTTATCCCGTCAATTATTTCCTATTTCCCATCCTATACCGGACAGAAATTGTTTTGATAAAGCGAAGAAATCAATTTTCATAATGTTGCTCTGTGAATTAAATCGTTTTACAAATGTTATGTTGTGCAGTAATAAAGTTGTGAACACTTTTAGGAAAGTCTTTTATTACTGCAAATACTGTCAAGTTTTATCTCGTCGACTATTTCGTAATTCCCATCCTATACCTGACAGAAATAGTTTTGTCAATGCGATGAAATTAGTGCCTCTTATAATGCTGTTAAATTTTACGAATAAAGTAAAGGTGGAGTAAAAATGCACAGTTTCATCTCTCCTTTTTACCAAAGTAATTTTAGTTTTCCAGATCTAAGAACAGTCGCGGGCATAATCTAGTCTTTAATACAGTTGGACATTTCCCTATTCCCGGGCAATTTCCGGTTCCCGACAAAGCAATATCCGGTCAGAGGTAAAGCCTAGACGTCGTTTCGTCCTAATCTAAGATGGTAAAATTTACATAGAAACAAGATTCATCTAGACAATATGATACCAAGTTTGTCTCTAATTAAAACAGAATAGGAAAACTATTTTTAATCTAAACATTTGTCATTCCGTGTTTCGGAAGGCACGTAAAACAGTGGGACTCAATTAAAGTCACTTTGTGATATTAGTCGTAAGGTTGTAGAGATCGTGGGGGTTCCGAGGATGACATCAGATGGCAATCGGTCACCTTAACTCGCCCCACAGCCACATCCTCTGCAATCTAAGCGGACCCTGATACTTGACCGGCATAACGCTAGGAAGAAGAAGAATAGAATATCCAAAGTGCTTATAAAATATTAGTTTATAAGAAGTGTATCATTAATCTTTTATTTCTGTAATATATTGATGTTTTAGTTTATATTTTATTTTCTATTATTCTTTAGTTTGTTTTTATTTTTAGCACTTAATATTGTTCATTTATTTTCTTAGTAATTGCTTGCTGTGGTCTCCTGTAATTGAAGGAGCACACAGGGTTTTTTTTGTTGTATGATTGTTATCTACTATGTAATGTGTGTATCCTTTGTTGGAGGTCCTTAATAATAAAATAAAATAAAATAATATAAGCAAATTTCGAGAAAGAAATTCTTTATATTCCCTTTCAAACTTTCCTTAGAGTAACTTCATTAATGTGCGCAGATGAAAGTTTTTTGACGTCGTGATTTTCATGCTGGTAACTTTGTTATGTAAATATGGGGCCTTTGTCATGTAAAATATAGCCTAAAGCCTCATTTAGATGGAGAGTGTTACTTATTCGTAGATACGATTATCGTAGGAATATAAAATAAATATTTGGCTAAACATTCACACACAGAAAAGAGCATACTCATTTCTCAAAGGCCGGCAACACATCTGCGAGACCTCTGGTGTTTCAGTTGTACATGGACGTCGGTAGTCACTTAGGTGAATGCCGGCTACTCGTTTACCCCTCGTTATATAAAAAAAAAACCTCAATAATAATAAGACAGATTACGTTAGAGTGAATTAAATTTTCTTTAAGCTCTTATGAGTTAAAATATATTGCCTCGCATATATTTTAACTCTATATATTATATTAATTGTATATCTATATTAATTGTATCCATGTAAATAGAAATTTCAAGCAATAATCGCCTTTTTTAAAGAGATTTTGAGGCAGTTGTTACCATGATCGCATTGCGAGAGGGTGTTTAATTGTATGCGGTTTTCTAAAAGAAGAATTAATTAAACGGTAACGGAAAAAAGGTGTTGGGTTAAAAAATGGATAGCGAGAAAAAACTATTTTGAAAAAAAAACAAAATCTGCATTTCTACCATTATCGTTTTTATTATTATTACTTTCCATGTTCCACAAACACTTACAATTTCTATAAGGTACAATGAAACTAATATTGTTCGCAGTTCCAAATTTAAAGGATTTTTGTACCGTGAGATAAATTCCCTAGTAAAAAAAAACTCCAATAATTTTTCTCTCTTAATTATTTTTTGCTCTCCAACAAACAGCAACAAGCAGCAGAAAAAACAGCAACAAACAGCAAAAAAAAAACAGCAACAAGCAGCAAAAAATACGGCAAAAAGCAACAAACAAAACTCGAATGGTTGAGCCATAAATATCAAATTCAAATGTCTTTATTGCGAATTTAGGTTTTTACAGCAGATCCTAAAGCTAAAAGAGTACAGCCAAATTCCGATTATAGCGTGCAATGCAATATATTTTAATATCCTCGCACTCAAAACGGTTCAAACCGATTGGTACGATCCTTTTATGAACTTGACGTAATGTTATGCGGGATCGTGTTTATACAAGTCGAGATTCTCGTAAGCAAGATTCTTCTATCAACGGACTGATACATTAAAGGCTTTAAGGCACTACCATGCGTGGATGAGGCGACTAGGTGGCCTCCGAAAATCAGTGTTGAAAGCGGGAATTGTCCCTCTTCCAAAAATTAAGCTGAGAGGTTTACCTTTTTGGGCATCTCACTGAGTATAAATATGCGTATAATTTATAAGGGTTTTTATTTTGTTTTTTATGTGTTTCTTTATATATTTAAATCATGTGTTGTAGGTATATCTATGTACAGTGTTTTAATGCCAAAAAAAATTCTTCTTCTTGTTACTATAATTCCGCTGTGTAAACAGACACAGGAAATTTAATGTTATGGCGATTATTGCTTGCGTCAATTGCATACTATTGGAATTAGCCAATAGACCAAAACCCAGTTTTGATAACCCACTGCTGGGCATAGGCCTCCCTTTGCTTCTGCCACTCTCCCCTATCCCGTGCCAATCTCATCCAGCCACCTCCTGCCACACCACTCTCCTCACATCATCCATCGAGCCATGTGACCAAGGTTTCCTGATAATTGAGGCAAAAAGCCTCGAGCTTCGTAATTATTTATTTCATTTAATAAATAACTAAACACGGCGTTAATACCTAAAAAATAATATAACATAAAAGCCACCATTTCGTCTGATTTATCACTTTGCCGCGCGTTTATCCATCAAGCCGCTGGTAATCATATTTTGTACCGGCCCCTTTTTTCCTTGGAACAGATTATTGAAAAAATTCTTATGTGTGATTAATTTTGTTACATATTTTCCTTAAACGAAGTGTGGTGACTTGATTTACTGGGTGTAACACATTTCAACGTAAGTCAGTATTGAACCAGGAACAAAGTAAATAAAACTGACTGCAATTCTTTACCCCTCGTAAATATATTTAGTTTTTTAGACTATTGATCATCGCTATGTGCACTCAATAACATCTAGGAAAAAACTAGAGCTTTGCGAAGTATTACTAAACACCTTGTCGTCACAGGCAAGATAGAAGGTAAAAGGCCGCGTGAATGGAGCCCAAGACTTTGGACAGACCAGGTGAGAGAAGCCACACAAACACCCGTGTAATGCACTGCACAAGGTGGAAGACAGAAAGAGCTGGCGTAACATCTTAAGAAAAAAGTTATCAGGCAGGAATCGTGCATTGAGGAATCGACTCAAAGAGTCGACTGGATATTGAATGTTAGTAAAAATTATTTAATTGTCAAGTATATAATGTATACATATACATTAGTATATTGTGTACATTTTTATAGAGATAATGAAATCCTTTAAACATGTAAGAAAATTAAGCTAGTAGAGGCAGGTTAGTAATATCCTAAAACGTCGGAGTAAAATCACTCTGCTTCACGTAGTTTATCCCTGTGACACGAAATAACTTCCCGTGAGACTTGCGTTTGAAATTTGAGTATATTCGAGGGGAAATGTAACAAGTATATTTTTTGCGGCTTACTGTATACTTTTTGACGTATTTTTTATATCAATCATGACTTCATGGTATTTACAATAAATTATATTGATAAATTACAAAGTTTAGTTATTTTTCACGATCTTATATTTTTATCTAAATCAGGGGCTTAAGAGATTACGTCCAGCCATTAGAATCTAGCCCCCTCCCGAAAGAGCTTTAGTCTACTATACTTTCTAGCTTATTTACTAGCTCTAGCCTACTCTATGTAATAGCTATCAAAAATCTTTATTGCGAATTTGGGTTTTTACATAAGGTCTTATAGCTAAAAGGTGCAGCCAAATTCCGCTTATACCATGCAACATTATGTGTTAATAAAGAAGATTTTAATTAAACAGTTATTTATATAAAAATAAAACAATTATAATAAAGGAAAGTTAACACTAATAGAAATATAAAATAAAATGAAAGTTAGAGATATACTAAAATTTAACATTTAAAATCGTATATTACATGCACTTACAGTAAAATTAACAGTTAAACATATAGAAAATTGTAGTAAAAATATGCATTTAACATTACGGTAAAATTTAACATTTAAAACTGTCTACAAAGTACTTCAAAACTTTGTATACAAAAAGTCCCCAGCCACACTACATGATCATTGAAATGATCATTCAAATGAAGCTATGTCTGGCTCTGGCATAACAGTATTACCAGTCTCATTTTCAATATTAAATATAAGTCGTATTTAATATTACAGTATTTATTATGTTTATTACATTAGTCTTCGAGTAAAATACGACTGCGGGTGCTTTATAATTTCTCACTTTCTATAACCAATGTATCGGTGCTTCTTTTTAATTGCCCATCGTCAGCTGTGGTTACTGTTTTCGATGTTCCAGTCAATATCCTCGTCATATGTGTCATAAGCTCAGTAATTGGTGCCTCGACCAGCAACCATAACAGCAAGGCCATAAAGAATGATGTAGCTATATTTGACAGTACCACTTCCATCTGTAAGGAAAAGTTTAAGAGCGCTAGAAATTGCACTTCTTTGCCAATTTAAGTATTTTCAGATGGATAAATCAATACTTAAGAGGATACTACCAAACATAGGGACTTGAAATTTTGCCCTCATTAGCGCGACATCGAAAATTCCACAACCGTTTTTCCAAATTTTTTTTCTCGCGCAATATCTTTAGAAAAGAGTCTCATCTAAATCAGGTTAGCTGTTTCAGTAGACAGACAAACAGACAAAAAGTTTTTTAAATGTGTAACCATATATGCAAATGATAAACATTTTAAATATAAAGAAAACCACCATAAGGACGATGCGACATTTATTGATGTGTTTGAAGTCAGTATTAACACAATTGTTTAAAAAACAGATATTTTTCTTACCAATTGTAGAGTTTCAACGGGTGTTAGCAAATATCTCGAATTTCAATCCATAACTGGATTAATAAGATGAGTGGTCGGCAATTGAGTCGATCTCTGGGTTAAGTAGCTCTTACCGCGGTTGGGTTACGCGTTCTAGTGTTACTCTTCTCCACTTCTCTTATACTGAATGCCTAGAGGAAAGTGACGAGGAAGGTGGGCGAAAATGGGCTAAGGTGTAAGGAGTAAACTCCAGTCGTGCGTCGGAGCTGACACGTACATTTTTTTACGATTTTATTAATAATTATTGGTTATAAAAATAATTGCTTACTTTTTTTGGGATTTACACAACTTTAAAAAAAATAACGTCAATAGACGTTATTTTTTTAAAAAAAATAACGTCTATTGACGTTATTTTTAATCAATGTTTTTTTAAAATGTCAATTTTTAATCATTTTTCCCACAAAAGGTATCGATAAAAACAGTAAATAATTAAAATTAGCGCTGCTTAATATTCGATAAATATTTTTAATAACCCGGATATAAGACCGATATCAATATGCGTCATGCAAAACTCTTAACTAGTAGGAGTTTTAATGATTTATATTCATTACTCATTTATTAGTACCTACATATAGTATTGTGACTGTATCTACAATAAACAGTATGAAATAGAACGTTTCCACTTAATTCTGTACAAACACTGTAGAACCATTGTTTATTTTTCTATTACATGTTGTCAACTTGCAGTACAGCATAATTTTATGTTATTCATATCAACGTGTACAACAGAAACTATTGTTGTCCTTCAAATAGACATCAATAACTTTTCTTCTTCTTCCTACGATTATCCCGCTGTACTACCAGAGGGTCTAGCACGAACTTTTCGAACTGAAGTAAGTCGACAAGTCGACTTTACGTTATATAGGATGAAAATGCGTATAGACCCATAGTGGACCCTTCATAACATCGACGCGGGTTGAATTAGCATTGATTAAAAGCGTAACATGATTAAGACTTGTCTCTTGTGGGCCTAGCACGAATATTTTCATCCTAAGTAAAAAATATTATTCGTGTAGTTGTCTTCATTGCCTTTGAGGAGTATAGAGTTGACAACCTAAGGGCCATCCATTATTCACGTGAGGGTCTAAGGAGGGGGGGGAGGGATTGACGAAAATCACGAAATATCACAAGGAGGGAGTTCTAGTATGATATCACGTGTATTCTCACGCTTTTAATCAGCGCTAATGCAACCCGCGTTAACATTAAGAAGGAACCGATGTGGGCCTAGACCGAACATTGTCATCCCAAGTAAAATCGACTTGTTGACTTACTTCGGTTCGTGCTAGGTCCTCAGGCTAGCAGCTTATCTGATAAATCCGTCGAGAACAGTACTCTAATAGAACAGATCTCCATATATGTAACCTTCTAGAAGGCAACAAACCTGTCTTCCCTGTGAAACATTAAATTACTCTCTTGTTGACGTTCCCCATGTTGTTTTGTATTGTTGGTTTGGAAACACTAAATTCGGTAGCTGGTTCCTTAAAAATTGCACAAAGAAACAGCGATTTATGGATACGTCAGTAGCGGGCCTTACTTATTGATTTTCCAAACTCAGACCATATTTATAGCTTTCTAAAAATAATCCCCGTTTTCGAATAGCAGCTAGTTGAATGGAGTGAAACTCCGTTGAAACGGGTCTCGTATTTCCTGCTTTCGCATAAATCTTTTGTAAGTTTCGAAGGAATTAAAACGCTAATTAATCTGTCTACAGACGTCTGACCGTAGCAAACTCTGATGTGGAAAAGAAAGAAGTTCAAAAATAATTGGATTCTGAAAATTTTATCACTATTAAGCTCCGATAAAAAGACGCCTGACATAAAACAGAAATTGTATTTGTCAGGAATGTATTTCGTTTCGCTTGATAAGTGTATTGATGATTATATCTTAGATAACAATTAATTTAACCTATAGATTATATCTATTTTCATTTACGTGGTCCCCGATTTGCGACGACCTCTGCGCTTTTCGGCATTTGGAGGCGTCAACCTATTTACGTTCCATAACTCTTCCACACACGGTATTCGCGACCTCAGCCTCACAGGAGGCATCCGCGGAGTATCGACTCTCGATCGGAAGCCCCACCTGGGGCTTAGCGAACGGCTGAGCCTCGGCTCACCCTAAACTCCCCGCCCTTTGACACTGTGAACGTCACTCTGATCAACAGCATTACGCATTCAGAAAAAAAAACATATCTTAATTTAGAGAATTACCGATTCTTTATTTTTACGGCAAACCTTTTGAGCATAAGGCTCCTATGTACCTTACCGAGACGCCATGGCGACGTCGCTGGCTACGTAGCCATATATCCATCGAGACCCACGAAATTAGGTTGCACTTAAGGCAAAAATTAATCCAAAACTGCAGAAAACTGCCGACGAGTATTTGTGACATTGAAATAAAGTATAGGCTATTATTTTTTATGTCTGCGAGAATCAATATTGGATTCTTTATGTAAAAGTCGGAAGTTCTATTAAGAGTTTTCTGTAGTTAGGGGATATCGTGCTCACAGGTTGATTGAAAATTTTATCTAGATTGCAGGAAAGCGCTGTTATATCGCCATTTGTTGAAAAAAAATTAAGGACTGGAAGTACTAAACGTCCCAAGGATGAAATGATGATAAATTTTAGTATTTTGTGCACATCAGTGTGTATAGGACACTCTTATCCCAGAAAATGATACGAAACCCAAGACGACGTTGATTAGAACACAATTCAGTAAAATAAATCACATAACATTATAAACATTCTACTTGGTATTTAAAAATTATAGAAATATTAATACGAGTCTTACTGAAACGCATCGTTGACGAGGTTAGCGTGTTTGGCGATGTCGCCGCCAAGTTGCTTCGACAGCTCCAAGTAGTTCTGCAGGGGACCCTATAAAAAAAGAAAAACTTTTCAGAAAAATTATACGGTATCATAGTGATCCATCACTGAGATGACTCAGCCATGAGTGACCGGTTGAGAATAACAAGAATGTGTTGCGACATCTTCTTCCTAGCGTTATCCCGGTTTCATATTAGGTCTGCTTAAATAGTAGAGGTTGTGTGGCGAGCTAAGATGACCGACTGCCGTCAGACCTCATCTCCAGAATACCCACAATGTCTTCATCGGCTACGCCAGCGACATTAACCGGTATCCATTCCTATACGTGCCTTCCGAAACACGGAAGAGGTCGGACTTTTAAAACCAGTTTTAGAATCGGTCACTTATACTTACCTAGTTTAGGGGCCTGGGTACTATTGAACTATTTAACATGATTTTATAAAATAAAGATTTTTATTCTATTCTATTCTACATATCACCCGGCGTGTGTTACGGCATAGGAACGAAATAAAAAAGGACAAATTAATAAAAAACAAACATGAGAAACTAAACTACTTTGCTTTAATCCGCGAATGAAATCGCGGATCGCGGAAAATCATTCGCGGATTAAAGCAAAGTAGTTTAGTTTCTCATGCATGTCATGGATTTCCGCAAAGTAACGCCTGATTCATTAAAATTAAATTATCTGTCAAAACAGGAACGGGAACGGATATGGGAACAGATATGGGAACGGATATGGGAACGGACATGGGAACGGATATGGGAACGGGCAAGAGAACGGGAGCAGGAATAATATAGGATGTAGTAAATAGTAACTAAACCAACGTTCAGGCAGGACACAAACTGCCGAGTCCGCTAAATTTTAAAAATAAATTAGTAAAATAGGTTAAAATTTAAAAGAAAATTTTAACAAAATTCCCAACTTTATCTATGCCACACCAATACCAAGATATTTTTATCTTTAGCATAACATTTAGGCCAGGTGCGGAGTTACTAGCGATGCCGCATTTTTCAATAAAAATTTGGCTTTATATATATATTGGATTTATTTTAATATATATATTAAAATAATTCCAATAAAGTTACATTATTATGATGACAAAAAATACGAATAAAGGTAAACTTGAATACGAAGGTATATTTCGCATTTTATCATAGACTATCAACGCTTAACATCAGAGTTCATCAGTTATTAAAAAAAAAGAAAAGACAGACTTTATGTAACACATAGGTTTCAATTAAAATTTGAATAATATGCGAAATACAGCTTAAAGTTTGTAGCCTTCAAACATCATTAAAATGCAATCTTACGCAACACTTGCATCCGCTTTCATATAGTAAATATACGAATATTGGTCTTACACAACAAAATATTATTAAAACCGAGATTTTAATAGTTAGTTTGGCTAGATAATCGAATGACCTTTCGCGATTACGTAAAATTTCCGATGAATAAGTATTTATATGATGGCATAAAATCTTCTAATCATATTTTCAAAAGAGAAACATCACGTCATGTAAAAAAAAAAAACTTTTTGTTATGGAAATGTCTTTAACTCTTTCCAAGACATCCTTAAGTAATACGACGCTTTCTTTTGAATGAGAAATTTTAGTGTTTTCGAGCCGACACGACTTAAAGACTTTCAAGTAATCATTCCTTAATAGTCGATAACGCATTTGCGAGTCTACTAGATAATGTATTGTCCATGAGCGTCGGTAGTCATCAAGTGAACCGTTTTTTTTTCAGCTGTAAAATTCCTTTACGCACTCCGATCGAGGGGTTTTAAGATTGGGAGCCTGGGACTCGTTGGACTCAGCCCAGGCCAGGCCACAATGAGTTCGACACAAGTTCTGCTAGCTGGAGCGTTACTGACTCGTTAGCTGCGTCGTACATGGAACCGGCTGAAAGGAAAATTCCTGCTAGAAATTGACTCAAAACTGTGTTATTGTCAATAACACATATCAACACTGGGTATACTGCGTATATGTGAATATGTACAGAAATAAGAAGTTTTAAATTTTCGCATTCTACTTATGACAGCTCAGCTAACTTCATTAACAGTTAAAGGTTAGAACATTATTTTATTTGATATACTAAGTATTTTTGAGTATATTAAGGTGCATTTAATTTTAATAGTGGATTCGTTTGCCAACAATAAAACGTTCTTCAATTTCCACTAATTATATTTGTTAATTTCCATTAACAATGCAAATTAAAGCAGTGCTTCATTAAGTTTTACAAGCTCCCTGAATCTCCAAAGGTTAATACGAAATCTACCACTAATTAAGAATGACCGCGAAAGTCTTGATGGATAATCTTCTCTTCTCTCAGTCTTAAAATAATAGTCGCTTATATGTAATCTTCAAGTTTTAGATGGAAATATGATAGAACTTTTTATCAAATGCTGTTGCCACCTAAAAGATATAAATAATTCAGATAGATTTCTACATTTATTGATATATAAAACTGCTCTTGTACACTTTATGCTATTTTGTTAAGTTATTGTTTATTGTTATTTTTTCTTTGTGTGTAATAAAGTATTAAACAAATAAATGTACGGAAACCTAAGCGGAAAATAAGTCGCTCGTTTTTCAACGATTATAAGTCATCAAGCAATGTGAAACGTTTTTTTAAGGTATATACATAATAGTATCTATGTATCTAAAAGCGAAACGTTACCTAACACGAAATCTCGAAGACTACGGGACGTACAATGATGAAATAATTAAAATGAGGTTATAGTTAGTAGACATCTGCTAAGAAAGGATTTTTCGATAGCGCCTGATTAAGGAGGTCAAAGAACTCTGGCAATTTTACGCTGACAAAGTTGCGGGAAACGGCTAGTTGTTAACCTATAGTAATATTATCATAAGTGTCTTAGAATAATTGATAGAATCAGGCGTTACTTCGCGGAAATACATGACATGCATTATTCGTAAGGTCACTTTACGAATAACCTTTATAGAGACTATCTCCTGATGGTTCTTCAGTGTCGAAGTTATAGTTATCGATAACATAGACACCCATTGAGACAAATATTTATTTAGAATTAGAAAGTTTATCCGTTATCAAAAATTCATAAATGTGGTAGAAATTTCTAAATAAATACTTAAAGTAATTTGGGTTTTGTAAAATTAACACCCAAGATAAGGTGTCATATGAAAACGTTCATAAAAACTGTGTTTATTACAAATAAACATAAAAAAAATAATTCCTTTCAAATCGACGATTCGAAGGGTTCAATCGTTACTTACAATGTGTTTCAAAATGTCTGTTAATCCGATGCAAATGCGATTTTTTTTTGTCTAAATTTTTTGCAGTAAAAATGTTAAAAAATTAATCAGCCTTAGTGTTCGGTCCAACCGTTATAAAACTATATCTTTACCATCGTACAGTATTGAGTATATATTTATATATTTTGTATATATGAGAACTAATACATAACGAATATCGTTATCTTATGACTATCGTTCTAAAATTAGGTTCATAAATAATAAATATCCATAGGACTATATGACACACGGACATTTTCCTATGTCATATACACAAGAAATACTGTACGGGCTGGTTGCCGTACAGAGATATTTATATCTGGTTATGGTGAAATTAAAGACGTCTTTGGTGGTTGAGTGGCGAATGGTTAAATAGTTACCGGTTAATGGTTGATCGTTAATGGTTCGTGGCCGACTCAATAATTTATTATTTATACTAATAATCTTACCAATGTAAAGCGCTAGGCTATGCACAATATCTGAACATATGACTGTATAGTGTTTTGCCCGTACAAATACAATGTCATCACAATCTACTATTACAGAATAGATAAAACTTATTCAGATATAGAACAACACAACAGCTTTGCAAATATTGAGTACTTAATATAAAATGGCTTACAATAAATGCAAGTAACATTATTATAATGATCTTTAAAAAAAAAGCAGCAGCACATACTTTATGTAATTTTAAGGAAATTTGATCAAAAATTAAGTACCCATTTTTATCACAAAATTAAAAAGAGAATCGAGTACCACTTCTGAATGTCCCACCAGTCACTTAGTTTATCATTCAGTCGTCAATTATAAAGTCAACTCGTCAATTCTATTTAAAGTGTTTATCTATTAAAAGTTTTATACCTTAGCTGGTACTGCGTGGACTTCGCCAGGATTTGAGGTCTAGGATATACCTTTTTTCGATAATTTTAAAAAAGGATGTGTCGTTTAACAGGAAGTAAAAGAGGAGATAGTTCACATAGGTGACTAAGAACGTTCGTGGATAAATCTCAAACTAGGATGGATCGCGAATGCGTTGCCGGCCTTTGTCTAATAAATATATTCTTTTATTAAAAATCCCGAAGACGTATCGCTTTGTGAAGGTACCGAGCGTTAACATTTATTCAAAGTAAATATGCAATTTTTAGACAAAATGGATAAACAATCGACCAGAAAAATGTTAAAACATGATGTCAGATATCTTACTAATAAGATTATTGCATAGTGCGGAAAGTGAGTCATTACTGCACTCGTGTTAATTTAGTAATATAGCACTCGTGCAGTAAAGACTCACTTCAAGCAATGCACGTAATCTACTTTTCCTTCAAGTATATAATACCTAACGTTATAAAATATACCTACTCAAAAAGCATTTTGCTTGAAGGGGACTTTTTAGGGAAAGCGGTATTACGAAAAGGAAACCAGAAGATCGACGTTCTGTACAAAACGTCGTACCTCAATCAAAAAGATTTATTAATGTCCTAAAATGCGACCTCCAAAGTAAGTAAGGTCTAAAATACAAGGTAAGCCCTCAAGGTTACTCGTTCTGGATTATTGAACACGGGAAATGTATGGGACGTTAGTCTCCGGCCAGTGCCGACCCGAGGTGAATTTTAGGATGGAGCGGGATCCATTTATGGCGCCCTCCTTACTTGTTCTGTTTATATTTTTTAGCATAAAATATATATATAATAGGCGCATATTAAGAGTCAACCATGGCGGAGGTACCCCCTTCGGCTCGGCGCCTGGAGCGGCCACTCCGTTCGCCTTTTGGTAGAGCCAGCCCTATCTCCAGCCCTAGATTGGCCATTGACTTCTATTACATACATGGAGTCAATAATTGTATATTGTATATTATTAGTTTCTAATCAAAATAATAATAAATATTTAGTGCCTTAACTAGTTGGATTTTGAGTCGATCGATAGGGTAAGCAGTTATTACTACGACCGGATGATAGATGGGTGACCCATTATCTACCACTGGTTTTTTTTTTATGTTACAAGGGGGCAGACGAGCAGGCAGCAGGCACCGAAGTGCCTACCGACGCCCATGGACATCTTCTCTCCCTTCCTGTTTTCTAACTTGTTTTGAAATATATGTAATCATAGCGATAAACTTAGGGCAACTTTAGATTCCCGGATCACTGTAACATGGGATCTTTAAGGCAAGAGTGAATAGGTTCATTATAGGCAAGTGCGTTACACCCTAGACTGCATCAACACTTTAAGATGAGGTGTGATAACAGTCTAACGCACATCTGTTCCGCATAAAAAAGAAAACTTATCAAAGCATCGATATTTAATTAAACGAATAAAGATTGGACAAATTTCATATTGTGATGTACTTTATGTACAACGTATTATTCTGATTTCTTTTTCTCTTTTTCCAACAGCCGGTCGCTATAAAAATATCTGTTATGAATAGTTTTTCCATTTAAAATTCCAATTTCGTTAACAACCATCGGCTCTCCGGTATAGGTAATTGAATTATATATAGCATAGAGTACTTTTCTATGTTAAAAGTATTTAGACTCCCCAAAGAGTTTCTTATAATTCCTTAAAGTCGAAGAAACCATTGTATGGTTTGATTTTGAACGTGATGATTTAACAATGTACATTTTTAAGTATTATTTCCATCCACGTTTAGGTATATTATTATCAGGTTATGTTAATTTTTCTAAAAGTTTGATTTCTTGTTTGACTATAAATCCTTTGAAATAGAAAACCTTAGTAGTAGCTTTCAGGGACAAAGTTCAATCTCATAATTATTTCATTGATATCAAACCGATACTAGTTTTCCATGAGAATTATGCCGTTTGTTGGCTTGCACACGTCAGCTAATAATGCATTAAATACAAGCTTGGAGTCATATTGTCAATTTTACTTTACTTGGAAATCGATTCGAGGTGCTTTATTTAGTTTGTCTAATGTAATTGAGAGGTTTGATAAGTCCATGACTTTACAAACTTCCCACGTCGCAATTAAAAAATACTACTATACTTATATCGTCTAATTATAAATAAATAAATATATACAGGACTTATGACACACGGACGTCTGTTCCTAAGGTAGACAACTTAATGCCTGTGTCATAGGTAACAGCCGCCTGTTATACAAAAAAAAAAATATTTAGAAATGTATAATTAAATACATATGGATAATACACCCAGACTTGAGGTGGGAATCGAACCCACGACCCCCGGAGCAGAAGGCAGGGTCACTGCTCACAACCTAATATATAACTAATATTATTAAAATTTTCAATATTTAAAGTTAAATTTATAAATATTATTATTATACGCCAACAGGCCAGTCAAGGCCAGTTTAAGAAATTAGGATTCCTTTTTCTCGAATTTGTATTGGTTCTGAAACACCAAAGTTGGCAGCTGGTTCCACAAAAATGCAGTGCGAATTAAGAATTCCCTTTTAAGTTAATCGAGCAACGTATTTTTGAGGTTTTCGGTAAAAATACCCAGCCTGAATTTTAATACAAGTAGATCTGCGGACATCTTTGTAATGCCCCAATCTCGGTACAGTAATTTTATCTGCAGTTTATCCTATGTCAACTAGTGGCTCAGTTCTACATCTATTAAATAAAATTCTCGTGTTACAATGTTGTCAAATTCCTTCGAAACGGCTTGAACGATTTTTATAAAAACTTTTGTGCATATTTAATAGATCTGAGATGCGCGAAGTCGCGGGGTACAGCTAGTTTCTAAATAAAATAGGTCAGTTCCTTCATATTTGGATACAGGGTCAGTACTGGTACAATTTATA
The DNA here is from genome assembly GCA_024363005.1 of Charaxes varanes. NCBI lineage: Eukaryota > Metazoa > Arthropoda > Insecta > Lepidoptera > Nymphalidae > Charaxes > Charaxes varanes. Next base: position 500,312 of record JANCMC010003429.1, read on the forward strand.
AAGGCCCCGTAATCTATACTATACTATCTGTCTCCATAATAAACAAATGAAATTCCGGGAATTTTGTGACCACACTTGTGAAATTTTCGTCATCGCGCTGATGGGCGTGAAATTTCGAGTATCGACGCGATGTCCAATGGTGAAAATGAGCTATTCTGGGATTTCCACGCAGTAATTTAATATTTTCGTGCATTAGTTGGAATTGATTCCGGGAATTAGTACGTTTCGTGTCTTCCCTAAGCTTATTTTTCTATTATCAAAGAAAACTTAAGGAATGGAATGCTTTCAGCTTTGTGTAAACATCCTGCCTACATTTCCCATTGTTGAGCCAAAATGTGTCTTTGGCGTTTGTTAAATGTCTTTTGGCATAATTTCTGCGATAATTATTTTTAAATTTTGGCTTAAGATAAACAGTTTCGGTTTTTTAGCTAATTGACTTTTGAAAGAACGACAAGAAAGTTTTGTTGAAAGTGTTTTTTCTTAAAATCGTATAGTACTCAGAAAACTTTTATTTTATTTATTGATTTTTGTTAATGAATTTTTTATTAATAACATCATATTTTTAAAAAAGTAGTTCAAGCTAATAAAAGTTTAAAAAACTGTTTCTATTTTCTCTAAAATTTGAAAAAAGAAAACTTAAACCCTTTTATCGAAAGGTTGGTCGATTATTCATTAAAACTTCGCTATAAATTATAATCCCTATAGATTCCCTCCTTTTTTTTTTCGCTGGGAATATAGATTCCCCCCTGGTCACTGAAGATACTCTCGGACTTCCGTCCCATGCCCTGCACTCCGGCAGTGGCTAAATGAAAAACGTTGCGTAACGATGACATGAATTAAATTTGTTTGCCCATTTCAAAAAATGCCGAACGTGCTTAAAGTTTCCACTTCAAAAAGTTCCATTGGAATGCTAAACCCTTTTTTATACTCGACTAGCCGTGCCCGCGGCTTCGTCCGCATGATTGATTAAAATATAGATCCAATTGTAGCGGGATGATATTTAGCCTACAACCTTCCTAGGATATCTAAAACTGAAAGAATTTTTCAAATCGGACCAGTAGTTACTGAGATTAGCGCGTTCAAACAAACAAACAAACTCTTCAGCTTTATATATTAGTATAGATTTAATTTTCAAAACAACTTATTATTGGTTAAAAATGCGACAAATCAATGTAATGTGATGTGTAAGTAACACGTCTAATTAAAAAAATCATTAATATTTCACAAACACTTTTAGCAACCTAACAGTCGAATTTTTAAAAATTAGATTAGATTCGAATTTTTGGCATCACGTTATCGTGATCTGAATTATGATGTCCAGTGATGATGATGAAGATGGCGATGATGATGGCGACGAGGACGAATGATGATGATGATGATGACGACGACGATGATGATGATGACGACGACGATGATGATACAGATGATGACGATGATTATGATGGTGACGACTATGACGATAATGATGACGATGATGATGATGATAACGATGATGATGATGACGTCGACGAATGATGATGATGACGACGATGATGATACAGATGATGACGACGAAGATGCTGATGTCGAAGATGATGACGACGACGACGATGATGCTGATGATGATGACGATGATTATGATGGTGACGACTATGACGATAATGATGACGATGATGATGATGATAACGACGACGATGATAACGAAGACGAGAAAGGTGACGATGATGAATCAATTAAGCCGCTATTAGCCCGAACAATTCCTTAAAACACTCCCCTTGTCACATACGGTAAATGATAAACAGTAATCCGACATCTCTCCACTAAGCCAAACAGGCTAGCCTTCCCTCCTTTGTCAACAAATTTCGGCAGATTAAAGAATTATTAAAAGATATTTCAGCCTTTCAAACAAATTAGGGTGACTGTTCAGTGTAGTCTGTTTCAGTGATATCTTAAATAAAGCTCCGTCAGCGGGAATACCAACCTCATTATCTTAACTTTGATGTTGCAAAATACACTCATTAGCCAAAAGTATATTATATTGTTAGGTATTGATGTCTTTACATAGTATAAGCCCTCATTCACACGAGAGCTTTTTTACCGCGCGTGCATTAAAAATGCGTTCAAATAGAACATTTGAATTCCCAAGTTTGTGTTCATACGACAGCGCTTTTTTATCGAGCAATATTCTATTTTCAGCGCTAAATTTACATATACGCCATATTTTGTACCGATGACGTTAAAAAAACGCCAATGCCGAGTTTTAACGCAGCGCTTTTTTAACTCTCCCACGAATGAGGACTAACGAAAAGCGCTTCCCGTCTTTGTATGCGTAGATCTTTAAAACTACGCAACGGATTTTAATGTGGTTTTCATTAAAAAACAGAACGATTTAAAGAGAAGGTTTACATGTATACAATAGTAGATAAAAGCCGAGAATTTCTAAAATCTGTAACGTGACGTCGTTAAAAACGTATTCACGTGCGATAGCTTTGCTTACGCCGTCTAAACCTTACGAGATAGATCAAAATAATCTATGTATGATGAGACTGCCTTTTATAAAACAGTCGCGGACCGCAAAGTGATGGGTCGCGGGCCATTTGCGGTCAACGGGACGCGCGTTGCCGAACGCTGATCTATAGTTAGATTTATATTTTATATGGGGAGTAAATTGACGTAAACCGTCATCAACACAGTCACGTTGTTTGTTTACAGTTCCGTCGGCAGTCCTCGTTTTTTTTTTAAATACTGATGTATCTATAGAAGTACAGACATCCTTTATTACAATCAATTATCCAAATCCATCTCCCATAAATCCACATTGAACACTTCCACAAGCGATTTCCCACCATGATGTATCGCCAATTCAAACAACGTGAGATCATTTCTCGAGCATCGCTCGTTGCTTTTACTAACAGGATGTGGGACTTTTAGAGTGTCCATTAAATCGGAACAAATGAGAGCTGATTCAAGACCGCATTCTTGGTTGAAATAATAGAGAGTTTTTTTATTTATCGATGCGAGCGTAAAGTTCGTGGGATAACGACAAATATCTTACTGAATTCAGCCAATCCTGTCTTCCGTTAAGCTATTGTGGTTCTATTGAATGTAAAAGGGGGGGGGGTGTTTAGCCTTGCGGGTGATCAGCGGGTTGTACCACGCGCAGGTTAACTTGGGCAGCAAGATTACTGGACCGATTTCAAAGAATCGTTCAGTATTAGAATCCTACATTATCCCTGATAGTTAGGGAAGCCTATAAAAACTTCGATGATGTAAACTCTTAATCCCCCCCCCCCCTGAAATTTCCGATGCGCCTCAATGCACGTTTCGCTTCGATACCGAAGCATCATCAGGAGATAGACTTTACAAAGGTTATTCGGAAAGTTGAAAAGTCAGTGTAGTGCTGTGCTTTGGTGGCGGATTCGGTGGTGTAGCTTTCGGCATTGCACCGGTTTTCCCTCGTATTCTTTCGCTGGTTAAAGCAAAGTAGTTTAGTTTTTCATGCATATCATGGATTTCCGCAAAGTAACGCCTGATTCTATCACTTGTTCTTGCTTAGTCAAATTTCAAAGGGTCAACTTATATATCATATTATGTTGACGGCTCATCATATTATAAACGAGATGTATGGATGTATGTTTGACGCTCTTCCACGGAAAAACTACTGCGTAGATGTTAATAAAACTTTACAATAATATAGTTTCTACATCAGAATATCACATGGGCTATAAATTATAAAGATATTGTTATAATTGTCCAAAATATAACAATAAATGCCAAGTAAGTAGGAGAAAATTCTGCCAACTGCGAGCTATTCTGGCGTGCGCTGCAAAAAACGATAGAGTTACACGTATATTGTGTATGAAGGAAATGATTATCTTAAATAGTTCTACAAAAAAGTCTGCGACAGCATATACCTATCTTTCATGTTTAAGCCATTAACGTTGAAATAGTGAAACATTATGGAACGGGAACGGAAAAAGGAAACAGGAACGGGACCAATATGAAAGGATAATAGAATGTAGTAGTAAGTAGCCCAACGTTCGGGCAGGACAACGCCTGTCGGGTAGTAAATACGTATGTATAGGCGACAGAGTTATAATCAGGTTAAACGCGTGCCACATTGCCTTTAAAAAAAAAATCTCAGCATTTACAGTACATTTACACAACCCCAAGAGTTCATGAAAACGACGTAGCAAACATTCTCTAGCAGTAAAAAATAATTGAACTTAACAGGCGAAGGAAAATGTAGGCCGACCTCGGAAAATTGCTCGTCGTAACGGATTATGAAAAAACTTTTCCGAACACTCTCCTACTAGGGAGGGCAGTAAAACTTTTTTTTACGGACTCAAACGCGCCGAAAGACTTTTAATGTTCGCCAAATAATGTTTTTCGTTTATTTTCAAGAAAGGAGGCGGTCGTAGCTGTTACTGTGGATGGCATTTGCGATGATCGCTAGGTTAAGCAGTTTTTACAACTGCCAGGTGATAGATGGGTGACCAATTCTAACATTCTTCTTCTCAATAGCGTTATCCCGGACTAGTAACAAGGTGCGCTTTGATTGCAGAGAATATGGCTGTGGGGGCGAGTTATGATGACCGATTGCCGCCTGAGATTATTTTTTAAATTTAGGTCAAAATTTATTAAGGGAAATTACCCCAATATATACAGTTTGGTAAAATTTCCACGTATTCCAGCGACTAGAATACTCGACGTAGGTACGTAAGTTAATAAATTTATTCTACACATACAACTTGTTAGCGTTCCGCGTACAAGCCTCCAAGTAATGATAACAAAGGTTTATTTGATGTTACGTAACTTAACTTGGTAATTTATAACACAAGTGTTGTTTTAATTTAATACTCTAATACTCTTATAGAAGCTAATCCATTCATACCTATGTTAGTTAAATATCGAAAGTTTAATCGTCCTAATGCAATGTTACATACCAACAAACTTTGTCAATCACCAGTCTGCAGATTTGTCTAGAGGACTTAGAAACGGCCAAGCATATCCTCTTTGACTGTCCAACTCTATTCCTGAAGCGTTGTAAAGCATTGGGGGAACATACCAGAGTATGTTAGGGCGCACTCACCTCAAGCCATTGCAGGGTTTATATGCTCTGCTGGTTATGAGGATTAGCTATAAGCTGAGACAGTTACAGTAGGTTTTACTGATTGCAGTAATGATAGGGAGTTTTGTTCAGTCTCAAAAAAAATTATATCAACTGTATTTATTTGTATGGAAAAAAATCAAATCTCTCTTTTAAGAGAAGAGAAGAGATGAGAGAAGAAGAAGAAAAGGGAAGATATAATAAGTATTTGTGGACTATGACACTAATTATCTTATCTATACTATATAAGAACTTTTATGTACATATGTATATAGCTAAAGTGACAGGTGACCTCACCTGTCACGTAATCTCGAAAACCGAAGGACATGCAAAGAAGACATTTGGCAAGGGGGTAGTTTGGTTAGTAGATATCCGCTAAGAACAAATTTTTCGATAGGACCAGATGAAAGAGGTCTAAGGCTCTTAATTTATTAACAGTTAGTACTATTATATTTAATATATTAATACGTGAAGAGGAAACTATAGGTACCTTTTTACGAAAATTGAACGGAGGAGTATGAAATTTGGCACAACCTTTTTGGTATAATTTATATAGAGGAAGGTGTACGAAAGCTAATATTTTTATAAACAATGCGTCATAAACATATTAAAGTATTAAAATAAATCACGAAGCACAATAATGCCAAATGATTTACACCAATTTATACACACATGTATAAATTGGACCGATAATACAGAGGTTATCTGTAATACCTGCTATGAGTATGCAACACAATATAAATAAATATTTATATTTAAGTGAAATCTTCTTTAGGTATACTGGGCACTTTTTGAGATGGGAAAAAACCATTGATGTCGCGTAATCGTCACCGAACGCTAACTTGGAATTGACTTAGACGGTATCCTACCGACACTTCTGACAATTCAATTTCACTTCTGTCAGGACTCCCAGAGTGTCAGAATTTCTTAATTAACAAGAATATTAAATTTCTATTGCTTAAGATTGAATTAAAACAATAAAGAAATGACATAGATATATGATAAAATAAGAATTAAACATTTAAACTCAAACTCACCTATAATTCACTAGGGCCACAACTCTGCCCGCAAACATCTGGATGTTAATCAGGTCAACTGGAGATATGTCCATGCCCATTGACATCTTGGAAGCATCTATGATGGCTTGAGCCCTCTCAGAGTCACCGAGGATCTCCGTCAATGGTTCTACAGACTCCTCTGAGAGGGTCTTTCTGTCCTTGATAAATTCGGCACACTTTGTATACATGTGGTTTTCCGGAACAATGCTCACCAGCTCTGGGAAATGATAGGAGTACCATTCTCTGTAAAAAAAAATACATGATTTTCTTTAGACTTTTGGTGTGTCTGCATACAGTTCAAATAATTTAAAAGGTTACTTCATGCCCTGCATGCCCCAATACTTAAAACGCAAGAGGAGTTGATGGTAACCTCAGGTTGAGCAATTGATATTGCTCTTTGGCCTTTGGAAATATAAGCCCTGAATGCCAAATTAAGTTTGCCATTGAAATGAGAAGAGATGTAGTGTTAGAACTTTATGGCTACATGGACCAATTGTACTGAGATTTATTTTTATATTTATTTTTATATTGTTATTGCATGCAGTCCCACTTTAATTAGTGATTCGTGTTTAGCGAGTCCGGAGAATCGCAAAAGACCCCACAGCGGAGGCACGAATTTCTTTCCGTAATTGTGCAACCTGCAAAGATGTCTGCAGATGTTCTATGATTCCTTAGGTTTACAAATTTTCAGGTGTTCAATCTTTGAAATTTCCGCATAGTGGGGGACTTTTTTTATAAAAGAATATTAGGAAAACTTTTTAGGTATGTCTAATATTCCCTTTTGCCCTCCTACTAAGCTTAAATTAAAAGCTTGATATATCTATCTACCTATTTTTAAATTTAAATGCGAGTAATAAAGGTATTTAAAGAAGAGGTCACAAGTCCCGGGCACTGCTATGGTTCCTTCCGCTGCAACGCGATGGACCCGGCACCCGCACGATGAATCCATGGAATGCTAAGAAATTCGTCTCTCTTTTTATTTTGTGCAGAAAAGTCTGCGGTCTCTTTGTGTAACTCTAATACAGCACCGAGGTTGCCGTCATCGTGACGTGTAACCTCAACCTTGGCAAATTGATAATGTTTCATGATAGTTCACTGACAACGATAAGCCAATTTCAAACAAGTTGTTTTGAAGTCATGACAAAAACTCATGATATACTAAAGATCGCCGGCTGATTGAATTTCTGAAAGAAACCTTTATTTTGGTATCGTATCACATACTTAGTAAAGTAACGACATATCTATCTGACAATTAATATAACATGGTTGTCATGTTTTCGATTTGACATCATCCATCATTCAAATAATAAAATTTATACACGTGAGTAAATCGTTAGGCACTGGTGTACATGGCTTTATTTTAATAATTTTATATTTTTAAAATGTACATTTCATTATCATATTACCGTTCGCACACCCTACTCTATAAAAACTATAATTATGCCAAATTTCATACTCATCCGTCCGCGTATTTTCCGTAGAATGGTACCGAAAATTTTGGCTTCAGGTATTATCATAAGTAATATTTCCTTAAACAGGCTAACTCTGCTTCAAGGCCGCTAACGTTGTTTTTATTATCAGTAAGTGATAAATTTTTCTTAAATTATTTAACCAAACTTTTAAGTACATCCTTACCTGCTTCCTTTCAATTTTGCGGGGCAGTTTCTATTCTAGTCATAAGTATTCTAGATATCGTCTATTTTTGCACTACACCAGCAATGTTTGGAGTGAAAGGCAACATTGTACTCGTATCTAGGTCACTCCTCAGAGGATGTATTGTGTTATGAAACGATCATATAATATTACGACTTCATGCGCGTATCGATTACTAAAAGGTCCTTTTAGTTCACCGTCCTTTAGGGATAAATAAAATAAAAAATAAATAAAATAAAAATAAAAAATAAAAATAAAAAAGCCTTTATTTGACCTTGCTTTTTATATCTAGATAATAAAGTACTTATAACTGTTATTTAGCTAATTACAACTGGTTCCCACTGTTTTAAGTGCCTTCCAAAACACGGAAGAGGTCGGATATCAAATACAAACCAGTGCTAAAATGTATCACCCACCTATCACCCAGCCGCAGCAAGATCTACTTAACCTAGCACGATCGACTCAAAAGCCCAACACTGATTAGGCCACAACCGCCTCAGTTATACTAATAGTATTTCTACTTCTAAGATATTAAGGCTAAAATATTGAAATAACAAAAAAACTCGACTGATTTTTTTATGGAAAGCGTAAACTATGTGTTTAACAAAAAGTAAAATGAAATAGAGAAATTTTGCTTTCAATCCAATACGATATATATATTTTAACATACATATATACTTAACACTATATGATACACGGACGACTGTTCCTAAGGTAGACAACCTAATGCCTGTGTTATAGGTAACATAAGCCTGTTATGCACAAATATATATTTTTAACAAATATATAAATACTAGATACTCTAGACTCATAAATACATATAGATACTAGACTCATATTGGAGGCGGGCATCGCACTCACAACCCACAAAGCAGAAGGCACTGTCACCGCTTCAACGAGCCACATTTTACGAAATCGATGTGATTTATTGTAATACTGAAACAGACGGTTTAAGTTTACCTACACTTATCTACTTACATTTTGTTAAGCTTTAAAGTATTAAGAAAATAGAGATTCAACTTGAATTCCACAAAGTCAGCACTACATGGAGGTCACATTGTTCCAGCACTTAGAATTTCTGAAAGAGATATCGACGACCAACTCAAAGAAATCTTTAATTAAAAATTCTGAGCGTCACTAAAGTCCTTTAGGCGCCACACTGAGCGTGTCATGACACGCTTATATAGAAGGGTTCCGCATCTTATACGCTATAAACGTATTTCTTAAATAAGTTCAAAAGTTGTCTGATTTCGTTCAAAATAATTTTCCTAATGAGTTTTTAGCATGTTCTATCAACATGGAAAGTTTCAAATCTCTAAGTCTTATAGTTTGGAAATACTAGCGGGGACCACCTTATGGGCAGACAGACGGACGGACGAACAGAGCAAAATTATAAGGGTTCCTTGTAGTACTTCGGAACCCGAAAGCAATTGTAAGTACTATGAGTAGAGACCTATAAATTTTGTAATTGTAAAGGACTAATTAGATGCCCCTATAACACAGGCATTAAGTTGTCTACCTTAGGAACAGACGTCCGTGTGTCATATAGTCCTGTATATACTTATTTAATTTATGTATCCTGTCTTGGAAAAACTTCTTGTCTTTTAAAGTGACTCATTTTTGAAACCAAATTTTTGATTTCTGGAGTGAAGATCTGCTATATTTTGTTGCATCTCACGATAGACCTAGCAGTCAGAAGGAGCAAAGTCCTGAGAGTACAGCGGATGCGGTAAAATATACCGTTTGATAATTTATAAACATTATTTGACAACTTCTTCGCCGTGAGGTTAAGTGTCGCGCGTCATCAAAGAGAATAACTTTGTCGTAGCTGTCCGTATACTCCGTCTGTTCTTTTCTTATTGGTAAAGGTCTACTACCTTTAACGCTGAAATCATCACTTCTGAAGCATGAAATCATACTCAACACAATTTGTCAGCACAAGATGAGCTTCAGGTGCAAATTCAAATTCTGTTTTTTTTTCTGTTTTGCAAAGTCTTACTTTTTCAAAAATGTAACAAATAATTAATTTGTCTAGAACCACAACAATCGTTTATTATTATAATTATAAACTTCATGTTTTAGAGCCATTTTTTGAAAACCGGCGGAACTTATTTGTTTGTGGAGAAAAAAGGACTGAAATCTCTAAGGATTTGGATGATTCTCCAACTCTGGACAAGGAATGGAAGATACAACACAACGCTCATACATTGCTGTGATTAGTTGGATATATTTCCGTTTCCCCTCAAATTAAACCTAAAAGTTGCGCTTGGAATGGAAAGGAGTAGACTGGGATGGAACCTGATAGGAGGTATTCTAGTCTCGCCTCGAACTAAACGTAAATCCTGCGCTTGAAATAGAATAGACTGGGGTGGAACCGGATTCCTTTCTAAATCTTACTCACAAGTCATTACTTCAACTCGTGAGACTTGTAAAACTCATGATCAATTAAAATTAACTACGAGTAGATTTTGTAATATGGAATTTAGACAACCAGGAATCAGAGAGAGCGAAAGCAGAAATAACTCTTGATAAAAATCTAGCGAATAGATAAAATGAGTCTGAATGAATAAAGGGGATGGGAAGTTTCTACAAGTTGAGGCCTCTAGGATATCAAATAAGTGCAAACTTCTTTGGGCTAGCTGAGCATTTTCGACGTTCACAACACCTACGCCAGTTGAGAGTGACAACAACAACAACACTTACAACCTTACTTCACAAAGACGCTATGGCGACGTGGCCGGTTACGCATCCAAACCATTCCTATTAAAATTCAAGACAGGTAACTCACTTGGAGTTTTGGCGACGTCGCCAACTTAGAAGCATAGCCACGATTACTACTGGCTACTTATTTGGCAACCGCAGATATCCATGGCTACGTAGCCGGCGACGTCGCCATGGGGTCTCGGTGAGTTAGGAGCATTAAATACAACGACGGTGACTGCAAAAAGGGTATCGTTATAGTATAAACTCCAACGGTCTGACGTTTGTCTTGACATCCCGTTTGTAGATACTTTTACGTATATAACATCCTTGTGGTATGTTCATGAGTAGATATCTTGAAGTTCCCGTCAAAACTGTTGGTTGTTCCAGGTGTGCGCGTTGGGCGCCTTGGTAGCTTGTTGGGCGGTGGGCGCTGCCTTGGCGGCGGGCGCGGTGGCGGCGGCCGACGCCTGCCAAGACCCGGCCCGCGCCCTCGCGCTCCACGCTCCGCACAGACTTCCAGTTGACGTAAGTATTCTTGTTCGTTCACTATTGTTAGAGTGGTCATGGTCATAGAACAGTATGAAGAAGCACCGCACGTTTAGAAAGGAACTTCCATCTGCAGCTTGGCGGGATCAATTTGTGACCGGTTCTTTCGGTACGGTCTTTATTTAAGATCTATCCGTCTAATCGGTCTACGTCGCTTGCCTTCTATTACGCCTTGTACTCTACTAGTATGCTAGTACTAGTAGGCGTTCTATTGAGTCTTCTTTTCGAGAGATGTGACCGAAGAATTATAAGAGTGTATAAGTGTGTGTAAAGTATTAAATTCCAATTATTTTACGCTAAAACGTTTCCTTGACTTTTACTTTTTTTAGTCAAAAGCTATGTGAAATTAAAACATACAAAAATAGTTGAAAAGAAAATTTAAAGCTGATGTTTTCGCTTCATTATTTTTAATACATGTACATAAAATTGATAAATATGTTACAACAATGTTTCCGTAAATGTGACTATCTGCGACAAGAACGGTGCTGGGGGGGAGGGGGCTGAGATAAAAATGTTAATATTCTTGTGACGTATTTTAAGGATGACTCCTTACTTGGTGGTGTCGATTTCAGTTCGGATTTTTTCCTTTACTTGTGCTACAAGATGTAGCTTATTCCCAAATTTCATGATTCTAGGTCAACGGGAAGTATCCTATAGGTTTTGGGTCTCCTTGCAAATGTATGGGAAAAGTGACATAAACGCCCATATCTCTCGATTGTGTTCACTTGGAGGGTTGATTTTTTTACAACTTCAAGGGACCGCAGACTTCAGTATATGATATTAATTTCAAATTTTTAGGTCTTCTCATTCCTGAGAAAAAGGGTCTTGACAGACAGACAGACAGACGGACAACGAAGTGATCCTATAAGGGTGCCTTTTTGCCTTTTGAGGTCCGGAACCCTAAAAAGAAAAAACATGCCAACCTGTCTCTTTCTTCCTTTCCAAAAAAATAACATAATATTGCAAAGCGCCAAAACTCATCAAATAAAACATTTTTTTTTAGTTATCACTGATATATTCAACAATACATACAACATTTTTACCCTGGTATTTTTAAGTACAAGTAAAATTGGTTTTACATAATATACCTATAATCCGATAAAAGGAATTTAGGATACAAACAGGGGGAATGAAAATTTGTGAAGGGAAGAAGATTTCGGTTTGTTGTCTGGAGTTTGAGAAGTAGAAGACGTGGTGTGGGGACGCGGATACGGGACCGCGCTCGGTGGGCGTCGGCCGACAGGCGCGCCGCACGGCGAAGGGGGGTGACCGGGACGCTGTACTGAGTTGGAATCCACCTCAGGTTTCTCCGGGTTAAGGTTTTCTGCGGGCTTTTGACAGCCGGAGAACTTTTTTTGCAACTTCTTAATTGAGAGCCAGGAATCCGATTCTTCCGTATCGCAAACGGAAGATAATTTTCGTTGATGCCCTCTACCCGAATTCGTCGGCGATTCGCAGGTGATGGGTTCAGAGGAATCCAGCGTGACCGTCACCCGAATGACTTCGGCTTCGGGCGGAATGCGAAGCTCGAGGCCGCCGGCCCTTGTGCTCTTGCAGCGCTTCGCACTCCGCTCCGCCACGACCCGTCCGCGCCCCGCCTCCTTTAGTTGTGACCTCGCGCTTAACGCATTTTCCAATTTGCGTTTATCCGATTCGACGGTTATTTAGTAAATTCGTAAAAAACGTAGTTATTATATCAGAATGGCCGCCAGCGACTCCGGGACAGATGAGTCACTCCTTCAATATCATTGATGTCCAATTGATTTTAAAGTGATTAATGCCATACGGAAATAAATTAAAGATATATGTAAATTGAAATGAATTACTAACCATTTGAGTCCGAGTTGTACTATTACTATGTTTCGCACGATTTCGATGTTCTTAATGCAGCGGTTACATCCACTAATGCTCTAGCATTAGTGGCCAATTATACAAGTTATTTATCATGTTTACCTCAGGCTTTGCATATTTTCCTTAACCGCATAGTTAATTATAACCAACTGCTTATTGGAGATTGTAGCAGTATTTGGTATCCATTTATTATCTGTGTTCTATATCTCGACACCTTTTTCCACCACGTATGTACCCCCCCCCCCTGTTTGTCTTTTTTACACACACGCACAAACGCAAACATCCTCCGTCCCCTACATAAACACAAATTACATTTCTAGTGAAATTATACTTTACTTACCTGATCATTTGTAAAGGTTAAGCACTGAGTAGTTCTAATATATAAAGCTGAAGAGTTTGTTTACTGTTTTTTTTTTTTAAATTTATATATTGTTTATTTCCAGATATTACAAATATAGTACTTAAAAAGATGGAAACATAAACTCGTTCGACGATACTTGAACGCGCTAATTTCAGGAACTACTAGTCCGATTTGATAAATTCTTTCAGTGTTAGATAGCACATTTATCGGAGAAGCCTATATATCATCACGTCAAGACCAATAGGAGCGGAGCATCAATGAAAAATGTTACAAAATCGGGGATTTTATTCCTTTTGAGCTTTTAAAATTTACGCGGACGAAACAGCTAGTAGTTTATACATATATCCAAGCTACTTTTTACCATTGCTTGAACCGTAACGAGGCATCCGTAGCTGAATACGATTCTATAGAATTTATTGCAGTGTTGCAAAATTAGAGCATCTTTAATTCCCACGGAATTAATTTGCAACTGCTTTATATCGTATTCCGCAATTCGTTTTTGCACGGCGCTCTGTATTCCACGTGAGATCGGTATCATCTCCTTTATGGTTTCAATAGCAAACTTCATAAAATTAGTCGTTATACAGTAGCGGCCCAATCGCTCTATCTGGTGCCATTAAGTGCTCCTGTATGCAGATTTTGGGGCACGAAATGAGGAGGGAGATTTGCACTACACCAAATTCAAATGATTTGTGTTTGTTTATATGATTAACTTACCTTCAGGGGGGCTAACTTGGTCAGGCCGAGGGGATAGATAAGCTTTGGATATAATGTCATCGGGCTTTAACCAACCAATGTAACAACCAAATAATATTATCTTCTTAAATGAAAATAGTTTTTCTTTGTACTCATCAATAGCTGAAAAATTCTCAGCTCTCAATCCACTTGATATTATCCTGTATAGCCAAGGTTATATTTCTAAACGAGTTCTAACTCAGGATGCATGGGGATCACACGTTCTGACGTCATCTTCCTGAGATACCTGTATAATAGCATGTCGGCATGCAATCTTTGCTTCTAAAGTTAAAAAGTTGAAAATACTAAGACGATAAAAACCTCTCTTCTTTTGTCTTTTAGTTTATTTGATAAATATTTTAAATACTTCGACTTAGGTTGCTGTAACCGTGTGAAAAATTAGGCTTATTTACGTATATATGCATGTTAAACCTGAAAAATGCTAAATAGTTAATTACAGGGCTTTTCGTGGGGGCACGCGGGGGCACGCAGTTCCCCTAAAGAAGTTTTCGAAAATATCAAAAAACTGCGAAAAATAAAAAAATTGATAATAAAATGGGCACGTAGAGCCTTCGGTAGAAGTCCACTCGGCAGAAGTTATACTTCTTAAAGCTTATTTAAATAAATTGAAACAAATAATATCATCAGTATCATAAAATAGCGTTTCTTTTTCGTTGCGTAGAGAAATTGATGTTTTCTTTATTGACACTTCAAATATTTGCAAGAATTAGTGTGTCCCGAAAAGAAGAGATAGGCTTGGTTAATAATTAATTTTTTAAGTAATTGATGATAAATCTAGTTTCATTTCTATAGTGCTAATAACAGTGACATTTATTTGTATTTTTTTTGGATATTTCCTATTTTTTTCAAAGAAGTGTAATAAAATGTAATCATGTTTACAAAATTCACTAAAAATATATATAGCCCTTAATTTTCATCCTCAGTTTTTTTTTGGTTATTGTATAAAACCTAAGAAAAGATAATTGCATCCCGACATCCCATCGGTTTTGAAGAAATTGGAGGTTCTTCAATATATATTTAACATTTGTTTAACACTAAAAACTGTCGAATAGCAGTGCTATGCTAAGTAATAACAAAATCCACACTATATTATCAGTGATTTATATTATTCTGCAACAGATGATGTTTAAAACGATTGTCCCTAAAATTGACTTCAGAACGTTAGTAGACTCAATCTTAAGACATACAATAAAATACATTAGAAAATTACAGTTTTTTAAGAATACTTTTGTGAACTGCGTCAGAATAACTCTATCTCTCGCGATTAACACTCATTATTAATTTTCCATTTCCTTGTCCTACCCTTTTTCCAATTCGGAGTCGTCTCTTCTTGTCCATTTGCGTCAAAGCGCTGTATTCTGGCTTGTCTGTGCACTCAGATTCTCTTTCTGGATCCCTTAAATACTTATTTATAATAAACTCATATGAAATAATTATCCAACCGAATACATTTCCATGTAAATATTTCCACGACGACGTCATATGACTCGCACTGTCAAAAAGTTATCAAATATCTTTTAGAACCAAGCCTCTAACTCTACTCGCCCTTACCCTTCACGTTGTAACTACATTGACTCTAACACTTAGTCGTAATATAAAATATGTGTTATACTAGTTCCCTACAATTTTACAAAGCATTTTGCAGCAAAAACGCTGATCTGCCACCTAAAATGTTAACGTATTTTAGATTATCTAGAGATTCTAATTCTAAATATTTAAACCCAAAGTTAATTTCGATATTTGTTTGACCTCATATTTAGTTACAAAACGCAGCTGCCAGTGAGGTGCCGACAATAATAGGTATCGATAAAAAGCTGTCACGCAAATTATCGAGCATTGTGCGAGTATCTGCTTATTGTCGATAGCGTACACGACTGTCCTGCGAAAAGTACGCGATTAGACGCGGCTATCATTTTTTGGCGGATCCTCGTAAATTCTGTACAACAGCTGTTCTTGTTATATTTTTATATGCATTAAAATTAGAGATAGTCTAAGGACTAAAGCGGATCTTGCAACTGCATCTTAGCAATTACTTAGTACTTGCTACATTTTACAATAGCGGAAATATTTCGTTAGTTAATGCTATAATCTAAATTACAAGAGTAGATGTATTAAATTATTTTTAGTAAAAGGTTATTTGTAATCTGTGCTAAATGTCTATCAGTACTACCATAATGATAATCATACGCAAGACGAATCTAGTTGGCCGGTCGCAATGGCGGTATGAGTGACATCGTGTTAGCAGTGCTGCCATCTTTGACAACGCTGGAGCCGAGGGACATCTGCACCACCAGAAGGCTCGCAGATACGTTGCTGGCTTTTAGGGGGGGCGGGGGGTGAGCCACCGGGAACACTCACAAACCGAACGAAACGCGACAATAATATCATCACTCGTCGCGACAGTATTGCCGACACTTCACGCTGTTCTTATGTGAGAAAGAGGTACTGGTACCCGGACCCGCCGGCCTCATTTGATTGCAAACCAAAAGGACTGCAAGCGAGGCGCTACTTCTAATTATCATCGTATGTACCCGTTATTAACATGTCACATTTGGCTAAGCTTTTCCCAAGTAACGGTCCTGGTTCAGCCACCGAAACATTTCTATTAATCAACCTATTTTAAACGAAAAATTTTTAATGCACTGTCTTGTTCGTAAATGGCCGCGTTAACTTGGAAATGTTTGCAAATGGGATTGTGGGACTCGCTAACACTACCACAATAAACCCTGACAACCAGTGGAGCTCTCGTTATCCTCTAAGCAGGGCACTAGAGGCTCTCATTCACATACCACTCAAATGCCCTGGACAATTATTCTCTCCACCTCCACTCTTTGCTATATTGATTCTTAAAGTATAATTTATGTGTATACTGAAATTCAGCGCTGCATTCATTTCTATGAGGTGGGATAGAAGCTGACCGTGCGTTTGCTCAATTTTTACAGGTTATGTAATAGTTATATTACTGTAATGGTTCTATTTATTGATTTAAGTTATTATTTAGTTACTGTATTGTTAACCTGTTTAATTTAACTTTGTAACAATTATAAAAGTATATATTACTTACTTACAAATACTTCTCAGTAATAGAACCTCAAGCAGATGTCAAGGAGGCATTTAATACCCTAATTATTTACGTAGAGTATTATTTACTTTATGTTGAGTATATTAGGGTTATTTAAAACATATTTGAGAGTAAGGCATCTTGTTTTCTAGATAAACTGCGGGCCATTCGCGTTCAACCAAGAGCGGAGGCGTTCAGAAATTACGACGAAGTGGTGGTCTACGCTAGTGGCTTTGGAAGGACATGGACTAACGGTAGAACACTATTTCTAGTATTATTAAAAAAATAAGTTATATTCTATAGTATATATTCTCGTCTAAATCACCGAAACCGCGACTTTCAACTATGAAACGGCTTTATCATTTATTTTATAATGTTTTTTTTGTCTAATATTCTCTTTTCCCCTCCTATAAATCTTAAATTAAAAGCACGTATTAGGAGTGGGTGCGTCAATTCCCCAACGGTGGTGGGATACGAACCAGGTAGCTTGCGGATATCAGTCTATATCCAATGAGCTATTGAGGCTTCTATAGTAGTTTTTATATTGGATGACAACTTCTAGTTAAAGAAAATTTTGCTAAGGGTTGTTGTCAGAAATTAACGTGATTGGTTAACTGTAAGCCTATGAGTATAAAAAGGTAAAAAATATGCAATTCCCTGTTGAATAACTCGCGTAGAATCCAATTAAATGGGACCAAAACCGAATAGAAAACAATGCACCGTATTGGTTTCTGTGTGGCCTTTGTCCCATTTAATTGGATTCTATGGGAATTTTTCAAAGCCAAAAGTCCAAAGCCAAACAGTATATATTAGCATTTCTGCTGCACTGGGATAGTTTGGAGGTATTTTTACAATAAGTAGCACCTGCTAACTACAGTTATCGGAAGCGCAATGATGATATTTGGCAAGAATCTAGATTATACTTTGTAGACATCCGCTAAGAAGGGATTTATCGATAGGGCCAGATTAAAAAGGGCTAACGGCTCTTGTGACCTTAATGTTACGCTCGGGGAATCACCGGGAACAGCTGTTTCCTTACTTTTCTTACTAACTAGCAATAACTATACAACCGTACGTATTATTAACATGTTTATATTATTAACTTCAGGTCCGCAGCCAGAAATCTTGCAATGGGTTTACTTACGCGGAGTATCCAACCCATCCTGCCAGAATTTGTTCTCCAGCCGATTCATCAACGCAAACTCTATATGCGCGCGATTCTTCAATGTCACTTCCCAGTCTATCTGCCAGGTAGATTTACAAAAGCATCTTAACTATGGAAAACGCAAAATGAATGCGGTTCATTTTATAGGCAGCTATAACAAGGGAGTCTTTAACCCAGCAGACTAAATAAGATTTACGCAAAATAGAAGGAAAAGAGCATTCTTATTTCTCAAAGCCTGGCCAAGGTTGGCAGGAGTAAGGAAAGCATGTCCAAGTGGAGATTCACAGGTGACACCAACCTAAGGCTACGTTCACATAGCGTCGTGTGCCGTCGCTATCGGAACGATATTTTTTTATATTACAAGAGGCAAATGAGTAGGCGGTTCACCTAAGTGATACCGATATCCAAGGACATCTGCATAATCAGGAGGCTAGTAGATGCGTGTTAAACACGGCCAGTCTTCCCAGGTTTAGCGGCACCATTATTTCAATAAACGAGTTCACACATGCGTTCGGTTTCAAGACACGAAAGAAACCGAACGCACTTGTGAACTCGTTTACGGAAATAGTTAATTTCGCTTTAGGTTTTTTTAATGGTCTTCACTCCATATCCGCCGGCAGGTCTATGTTGCGTTTTCATATACTTACTTGCGGATCCAGTTGCTGTCGGCCTGCCTGAACGTTGACTTCCTTTACTATTAAATATCAAACCATAACGCCATCTATTGGTCGCTTAACTCGACTGCCGTGATACATCAGCCCGGGCATCAGGAGGATTACCTAAGGCCCGCCCGCTCTTAAACCTAGGCCGAAGGAATGATCTTCTAAGATATTTATTTTAACTTTAAGAGATCGCCGGCTGGTCGAAATTCGCCCACAAACTTTTTTGCGTACAAAGACATATATTTTTCTATTCACAGAAAAATAATTATTGAAAATATGTCATACGATTGTTACGATTCCGCTTTGACGTCATCCAAACACGTGTGTATATATGGTGTTTGACATTGGTGTGCGTGTGGTTTTATGTTTAATGTATTAATATTGCATATTATAGAAAAATAATAGTATTTGCACACCTTCCTTTATATAAACTATGTGCCAAAATTCATACTTCTCCGCTCGCACAGTCTTCGTAAATTGGTACGTAAGTTTTCGCTTCATGTATGAATATTAATATATAAATGATAAGCTATACAGGACAATGCGTGTTGTGTGAAGTATATTAATTATGTAATCTGGGATTTGGAAATGAACAAAAGAAATAAAGTGTACAATATGTTAACCCTACAGGGAGACAGCGGTGGACCCCTAGTTCATGTGAATAACGAGGGAGTACCAATCTTGATTGGAGTATCTTCCTTTGTAGCCGATGTGCCCTTCGGCTGTCACTCTGGACTTCCTGGCGGTAATTGTTTTCATAGTTACATTACTTATTTATAAATTAAACAAACAAGATTTTTTCGAGTGAGTAAAGTTTAAAATATATGTACACACGGGTGCAAGGAAATCGCATATGAAACCATTTATTTGAAAAATATTTTTGTTTTCTTTTTCTATTAAAAAAAAATACATTTTTTAAAATATGAGATTAAAGATAATTCCCGGATCTTTCACCGGAGGCATTGATCTTTAATTAATCACATTAAAAGGTATATGTATTTTTAAGTAAAAAATAAATAAAAATGTTTTATGAAAGAATCTTCTCATGTGCAATTTCATTGAACCCGAGTGTCTTTTTAACTGTGCCTAAACGAGGCGACTCAAATGGATATAAAATTTGATTATTCAAATCAAAAATATTTAATATTAAGATTTACAAGTGCTAGTGGATGTCGTATGTAGAATTATTATTTTTAATTCTTTTAACAATTTGGTGATAAAATTTTAAACACGACTTAAAAGCTAAGTTTACGAGGGTTCCTCGCCCCCAGCACTGAGAATATCCCGCAACGAACTCAGTCGAGTAATTTTTTGTCATCACCATTTTAACAATAATTCAGATTTGGTTAAAGCAATTTATTCTGTAGTATTATTATTATTCAATTCATTATGCACAATAACATTTACTAAAATGTAAGAAAATTAGCTTGAGATCTATATATAAATACAAAAGGTCACCTGAGACGAAATCTCGAAAAGCGCCGAACGTATATTTGACAAGGAGGTAGTTTATCGTTAGTAGACATTCGCTAGTTGACATTTTATGCGTTAGTTGACATTTTTTATTACGGTCAGATTAAGGATGTCTCAGGTTCTATCGCAAGTTTAATTTTACCCGAAGTCGCGGGAAACAACTACCATTAATATATGTCAAGTTAATTTCGCACAATTAAATAGAATATAATATCTAGGAATCTTTTAAAGGTATTTTTTAAACTTGTTTCAGGATTTATACGCCCTGGACCCTTCCACTCATGGTTCACGGACGTCACTGGCATCGATTTCGAGACCTTGAACGAAGAGGAAACAACAACCACAACAACCACAACAACGACTACAACGACTACTGCAGCCCCAAATACTACGATCACTACGACTCCAACCACGACCGTAACTACTCCACTCACGACCGTAACTACTCCACCCCCGACACTTTCTACAACTACTGCAAACTATACTACTACTACAACGCCAACGACCACTACTCCTACTCCAGATGAGGACGTAGATGAAGATGAAGAAGATGATCCAGAATTAAAAGATCTCCTTAAGAGATTGGAAGTCTTGGTTAAAGTAAAGGTCAGACTGAGCAAGACAAAGAAAATCAACAGCCAATAAAATGTTTACAAGTCAGCTAAAGAGTGAACTAGAATAAATATTTTCATTTCATGTGTGGTTTATTATTTTAATATAGAAATAGCTCTTGCCTATGCTTTTGCTCATTTTTAGTGTAATTATAAGCGATGTACTGGTTACTATTACTCTAAATATTGACAATTAAATATACTATTAACGATTAAATGGCAAGTATTGAATTGTAAAGGACTGATATCCATGGCCGCAAAATAAATTAAATAAAAATAACATTAGTCATTCGTTTCGATTCATAGTCCTTCTCCAAAGAGTTAGTGTCATTAGTGTCAATGTAGTCGTTGATACACAGATTTTTAACATTCCAATATTTTTATTATTATTTTAATACTTAAAGTGAACGTTTGCAATGAAATGGGGGAATCGAATCCAAAAGGTAAGTTGTATTTTTTCTATTATAAACTTTAATGAGCCCAAATATCAGAAAAGACAAGCCTATTTAGAAATATCTGGCGCAGAAAAGTGAGGAGGCCCGACCCCAAATAAACCCAATTCGGCTACAAGCATGACGCTACCTCTAATTAAAATCTATAGTATGATGAGCATAATATTGGTAATAGACAAGGAAAAATTGAGAACGTTTTTTTCCTCCATTAAACCAAACCTTTGTAACATATTGATTGTTTATCGTGAAATCATTATTTCTAAGTACCCATCTCAATCATTTGTGTGTTGACTTTAATGTGTATTATTACGGCTATCTGTATCACGATTTTTTATTCATTAATATTGGGTATTTCCATATACAAAACTAGCCGCTCCAGTATGTACCTTTAAAATGCGTCTTGTACCCAGAAAGTACAAGAGTATCTGGGTACACAATTTAAAACCCATTATTATTGAAAAATTCAATTTTAAAAGACACCCTTTTCAGAAATGGTTTTTAAAACTATTGAATTTTCATTAAAGACCATGCTGTGAAATATTTGAATATATTTACTTCCAAATTTGTAACCCAAGGCTCACTCTGCGTCAAATACAAGTATTAAATCGAGTTGCGTAAATCAGAATTTCTACGCAGAATTTACACAAAGTATATTAAATTCTTCCTGACACTGGTTTCCGCAAAGATATTTCCTAATTCTATGAAACATTTTAGGCCACACAACCATTTGACATCGGTCGAGATTGAGGTCAAGCGCTTATCTTTGAAGAATAAAAAAAAAATTATCATTTTCAATGACCTCAAAAGTCGCATGGCAACAGATGCAGAGTCATCGAATTACGTAGTATATTTACTATAGAAGATAACCCGTACGAAAATAATCTTTGGCGTAAATGAATTAAAATACAAATTTATATTGCCTCCAAACTATTAGCCTGGTTCAAAAAAAAAATTAACCAGCCTGTAAAAACGTCCGGAAAGGTGTAACGTAAAAACGCAGAGGTCTTAATTCGATTTTTTTTTATTACTATATGTAGTCTAAGAGAAAGATATCATTATAGGCAGGGAAGGTAACACGGGTAGTGGGGGTGAATGTTCATGTACACGTTAAAGGGATCTCTCAAACCTACACTTGGATTACAAATCCCAGGCACTGCCCTGGTTCCTTCCTCTGCAATACGATACACACCAGGCAAGGCTGGCATGGTTCGCTTGGCATTGCCTTGCCCCAGCTTGGCTTGGCCTGGCCTGGCCTGGCCTGGCTTGGCTTGGCTTGGCTTGGCTTGGCACACGCTAAGGGGTTTTGTCGCCCTAGATGGTGTCACATTAGGTGGTTCGGCATAGTCAAGTCTTGCTCACTAGGTAGCGTTACATACAATATAAAAAATTTGAGGAGTTATAATTACAATAAATATTGAATAATATTCACGTAGTATCAGTGGATACTACACATAGCACCTTTAAAAGTCAACTTTTATCTTGTCAAATATTTGTGGAACATAATAAAGTGTGACATATACAGTTACCATAATATAATAATGAGAAATGGTAGCAACTAAAACATAGTTTTTTGTATTAAAATACTATTAAACAGCTTAAATAGGTTTGCATCTATATGCCTCATTTGATATCCCATTAAAATATATGTTCACTTGTACTCGAAACCCACACTGTAAGTTTTATTCGCGTATAATCTTCATTTCCAAAGCAACAAAGTATTTGATCACATTTGCTACAAGCTTTACTCCCTGTGAGGCAGTAAAAGTTGCTACTGACGTTACTCTTTACTGTGGATAAATCTGCTATAAACTCTTACATTGATATGTTCTTGATATTAATACATGAAGCGAAAATATGCGTTACCGTTTTACAAAAATTCTTGTTTACCGGTTGTTACCCGCGACGTCTGGGTAAAATTAGTTAAAACGAAAGGTTTAATTGTAGCGTCGTGATATATAGCCTTCCCCGATAAATGGGCTATCTAACACTGAAAGAATTTTTCAAATCGGTCCAGTAGTTTCTGAATTAATAAACAAACAAATCCCTCAGCTTTATATATTAATTATAGAGGATGGCATGCGAATGCTAATATGAAATATACATTGCTAATACGTTTAATTATTAAAATAAAACCTCACACACACCATTGCGATTACGAAAACGATTTATGCACACATGAATAAACTTTACTAAAAGATTGTGCCAAGCGTAGTTATCATGACTACTTCCTAGCGTTATCCCGGTTAAGTACTAGGGTCCGCTTAGATTGCAGAGGATTTTGGCTGCGGGACGAGTTAAGATGACCGATTGCCATCTGACGTCATCCTCGGAACCCCCACGATCTCTACAACCTTGCCACACTATAATGGAATGTAGTAAATAGTAAGTAACCCAACGTTCGGACAGGACAACGTTTGCCGGGTGCTCTAGTAATATATATGAAGTATGAAGTATTATATATATATATATATATATATATATAATGTTTGTATTATATTTTCACATAATAAAGTAGACAATAATAGACTGTGAGATAAAATTTATTTACTCACTAAAATGTTTGTTCACGACTTATGAATTTGGAAACTATTAATTTTTTTTTGTCATTAATTTATATCAATATCATAAACATGTGCTACATTTCATATTTTTAAAAACCTCATTAATTTCTTATTTAGGTATGCAAATGGCTTTTTTACATGTATATTTTATTGTGTATAAATAATACGAAATAAATGAATACACAATATACATTTTATATAAAAACAACTAAAAATCATTTCTAATAACATATCTGCATCGTTAAAGATGTTATTTAAGATTGTGCAGAGATGTGTTTTGTTCCGCAGTCTCTTTTTAGGAATATTATAAATTATCAAGGACTCCATCTTGTTATCGTATTTAATGCTTTTTGTTTTATCTGTTAGATAATATTGCCATTATGCTCTGTATTATTCCTATGAGGCCGAATTTTTTTTGCGCAAGCAACATTTTTTTCACATGAAACTATTGTTGAAATAAATTTACCCAATTTACAACATATCCACATTTTTATTCTATACAATATAAAAGATACCGATACCTCCCACGTAAATTGTTGTAATCCCAAATTCCCAACTTCTTAGTAGAACATTACAAACATGTCAGTTGAAACAAAACCTATTATATGACACATTTGTGCATACAACTATATATTAAATGATGACGATTACATTGTTGTATACAATAGTATATTAAAAAGCGACTGTTGTATTACAATTTAGTTGTCTGTAATGCCCTACTGTAAAGCTGGGAATTTGGAGTTACAACAACTTACGTGGGAGGTATCGATACATTAATATATACTAGATGTTGGGGATCGGTGCCTTGACTGGGTTATAATGACGGGGCAATAAAACACCGACCTTTCCTTTTCTTTTCTTCACGGACTGTATTTACAAGAACAATATAACATCTGGATCAGGTAGCGTCGTGTAATAACGTGCCGTCCCACAATTAGGCACAACCTTAAGTACTAAAATACCACAGATGTGGCGTATGAACTTCTTCTGGTGTTGTAGCATTTAACCGACTCTCTTCAACCTTTCTGTGTTCCCCTAAATTCCAATGTAAATGTGAAAAGGTTAATTACTTGATTTTGTTAAGTAAACGTGCATTAATTTGCATTTATTGACATATTAATGGAAGTAAACAATGAATATATTCCTACTCTAGAAAGGACTTTACTTTTAAAATGCATTCACTTTGATATCGAACCATATTTTTTCGACTCACAGTCTATCCTGATAAAGATATTTGTGGCTTTACCACACAGACAACAGAAGCTGCCGAAAATAATAGACAGAAAAATACAAAAAAAAGCTTTAAAACTATACATAAATAAATAAATATATACAGGTATGACACACGGACGTTTCTTCCTAACATAGACAACTTCATATCTGTGGTATACGTAACAGACGCCTGTTATACACAAATATATTTTATTGTAGAAAAATATAAATACATACATATAGATAATACACCCATTCTCGAGGCGGGAATGGAACCCACGACCCCGGACCGGAAGGCAGGGTCACTGCTCACTGCGCCAACGGGCCAGTCAACTATCTAACTCGGACTGAACACCATCGGAGAATGTTTCCTTCACTTTCAATATACGATTAAGGTCATATTTTGACCACTAGTCAAAA
Organism: Charaxes varanes; assembly: GCA_024363005.1. Lineage (NCBI taxonomy): Eukaryota > Metazoa > Arthropoda > Insecta > Lepidoptera > Nymphalidae > Charaxes > Charaxes varanes. Next base: position 525,946 of record JANCMC010003429.1, read on the forward strand.
ATTAATATACATAATGACGTGACATAATGGAAACCGGTCGACACCCAATTTATATCACCACAATAATATTTACTAGGTTTGGATTTATCGCAAAAAGCAATCAGAACGTGATCCGATTTACGTATTTCTATCTATCTGTCTATATAAAATTGCTAGCTGATAAGTCATTGACAATGTGTCGACCGCAAAAAACCCATAGACAATGACAAAAACCATAGACATAGACCAAAACCACAAAACTTCTGTCGGTAATAGCACCGAAATTGGCAGAGATTGAGTAATAGCTGCCGAAAATAAATTGTTTAAATTGAAAAATATCCTATAAGGTTTTACTTCTTCTTCCTAGCGTTGTCCCGGTTAAATACCAGGGGCCGCTTAGATTGTAGAGGATGCGGCCGTGGGGCGAGTTAAGATAATCGATTGCCATCTGACGTCATCCTCGGAACCCCCACGATTTCTACAACCTTACAATTAATATCACAAAGTGACATCAATATTTTTACATCAAACCGCAATGCAAATAAAACTTCAAAGTACGTAACAGGGGTAGTAGCGTGGCGTGGATCGTGACTTGTTTTGCGCGTCAACATTTTGTTGACGATTGCTTCCCTATGGTCACGATACATTGCGCGCTCAAGACCATTCTTGAGCGACATTCTTTCTTGAGGTTAGATTTCTTTCGTGAAGTTTCTATGATGAGGATGGCAATATCTGTAACCTCTCATTTCAGGAGATGAATGATTTTTCTGATTTTATTTAGGATATTAGTATTAAGGTAGCCTTATCACAAAGTTTGCGGTACGATGTACACCCTGTGTAGAAATATCCATATTGTATTCCAGTCTTCGGCAGTTGACTTCGTTCAAAGATGAGATATCACAACCAAATACGACACTTCAATCTACAACTGAAGGAAAACTGAAAAGTCTCATGGCCAACGTTGGCGAAGCAGGCTACACCAAAGCTGACATGGATGGTAAAACAATTGCTAAATTTTACTGCCTCACGTATTAATATTTATACTTTTTTTTTATAAACTTAATTGGTTTAAACATCATCCAACCCACTCTGAGCGTTTTTTCCAAAATCAATTGAATATTTTTTTACAAAAATCAACATATATCTGTTTATTAAATCAAAAGCTAGAGGCCGTGGGATATTGGAGTGAATCCAATACGCTGCTAGCATTTGGCGTTATTCCGCAGGTTATAAATATAAATAAATATTTTATATTGCAGGGGTTATAACCGATTCAACTAGATTGCTCGTATCCTATATCATGCTTCAAGGTATAAAGTTTTTTTTTAAATATATAAGTTAATTTACAACTATATTGTCAGTTATTTTTCGAAACTTATTCCATAAGTCCATATTCAGCGTTTATATGTTTTATGTTTTATGTATTCTTTTGATATGATAATTTTCTTATGGCATATAGTTACATTTTGATTGCGATTGACTTCTCACATTTTATTGACTTGATCAAAAGAAAATGTAGGAAATTCATTACATTATACTGACAACAATATGAAAATTTAAATAAAGACCAAAGGCACTGATCTAAAATTAATCAAAATCGTATACAGGAATAAAAACTGAAGCATTAAGAATTCTAATAGAACATATGGATCGTGATGGAGGAAATGTACTGCTGAGGTAAAAGCAAGAAATAATAACATTTGCTAATGCAATCAATAATGATCAAAAGGAAATAATCTACTTAAAGAAGTGTTCCATACTAAATTGCGAGTAGACGCAAACACGCAAGCTCGTCAATATGTGGCTTACAGTGCGTGGTTGCGTTTGAGTTTACAAGAAAAACTCTGCACACAAGAAGCAATTGTTGCAATTAATTAGTGGAGGGGCGCGCATATTTAGACCGAAAAATCTATACTTTCTACTAAGAAAATAATTTAAAAATTCTACTATATACCTGAACAGTCTATAAGTAACTACATCTACTATAGAGGGAAACTTCAACGACTACAATTTTACCTCTCCCGGCTATAATCCTTATCTTGTTTCACAATACGTCGGCGAAATTCAATTTCTTGCTATAAACACTTGCTGCGTCCGGAACGTTGAAATTATAATCGTAAAACAATATTTTACGACAACCAATGAGTTAATACACCGTTATTTAGTACTCTAAGATTCACAGATACTTGTTAGGTTTTTTTATTGTCTTTAAGTTACCACTACTTATAACAAAATTGTATAGTAGTCCAAGAAATTGGTTTGCCACGCTAAGGTCGAATGTCGTTTGTACGTCAATTTGGTGAAAGGCTAATTTTTGCTTGTTATACATTACGTTAATTTCGAACAATAACCGTTAGCAAAAAATTTTTCAAATAGGAACTGTCATCCAAAATGGTAAAGCACTTTCTTGGTTGACTATACAACGAGGTGGGCTTTTTTTTTTCTGAACGTGTAATGCCATTGGTCAGAGTGACCTTTAGAGCGTCAAGTGGTTTGGAGGTGGGTTTAACGCTAAAAGTATTTATTACCAGCCTACTTTAGGGCGTACAGTAAAATAGAAAAGTTCAAGTGTGTCAATGTGTATATGAAATAAATTAAACCTATCTGGGTTATATAAATACATACATAAAAAGTTGACACATTATCTTTTCGAGGGACAAACGAGCAGCTGATAAGGTCATGGACATCTGCATCACCAGATTGCTCGCAAATGCGTTGCCGGCCTTTAGGCCACCGAAAACATTCACAAACCGAATGAAACGTGATAACAATGTGATCACTTAAGGTGACAGCATTGCCGCCACTTCACGTCGATATTATGTGTGAAAGAGTTATTGGTACCATGTCTTCTAAATGGAGCTCTGAAGGGGACCTAGACGTGGAAGACATTCATTACCACTTTGACATGGACAAGCCCGAAGACGCCATGTATTTCTCGTTCACTGCCAAAGGAGGTGAGGATGTCGAAAAACATATGCCTGTAACGGTCCGTTCCGAGATGGAGGTCACATTAAAGCCCAAACAAAAGGCCAAAGCTGAAATTTTACTCACAAAGGAAACTATGAAAATTAAGGTAGATTACGAAACCGGTCTATATGGTGCTGTCGCTGTGAACTACGATAAGGAATTCAGAGGTCACCGTCTCTGGGCATTGGATATCAATACAGTTCAAGAGGCAGGTGGATTGAGGAAGGCAGTGGATTCGTCTGAGATCATAGAATTCGTACATTATACAGACGCGAAGGTTGTAGTCAAAGATGCCACCACTGATGAAGTTATATACACCCGCTCTTTGGAAGTGAATTAATTATTACTATATTTAACGATGAATTCAATAAATTATTTCATATGCCCTATATCATTTTTTTTTCCTTTGTAGTTAAACTTAATTATTACAATAATTTCATATTATCCGAGGATTTTTTGGTGTGGCAAAACATCTCGCATTGCCCTAGTTAGTTACACTAAAAACCCCCTAAATAGTACATTTTTAAATCTTACAATACAAATCTTTCCTACCAAACATCTAACATTTTTCCAAGTTATCTACTGAAATATGTGTTATTAAACTACTATTAAGAGAATTTGAATTTGTCAACGATACAAATATATACTTACCAGCCAAAATTTAAAAATCCCGATAAGTGGCGATTTAAATATCACCTATGACAATTTCAAGTAGGAGATTAATAATATATATCTTTTTGTAAATTGAAGAAACTAGGGACAAAATAACTTTTATTTTAATTAAAAAATAAATAAAATACGATTCATAAGTCTCCAATCTCCCATTTGAAATTTTCATAGGTGATATAAATCGAAATTTTAGGGTTTTTTAACTTCTGGCCACATTCCCTGTCGGTGAGCAGGGCCGGCCGGCAAGGTGAACGGAACGACCGCTCCAGACGCCGCGTCCCAACGGGCGTCTCAGCCAGGGGAGACTCTTAATATGCGATTGTTTTTTTTTTTAAATATATGTTATATTAAAAAATATAAACAAGGCAAGCTTTATCATTTTTAAAAAACTCTAGTCACCAGAACAGAGTGTTTGAGAATACTATTATTTGGCTATGGTTTTTTCGTAGAAAGAATAAGGTATTTAATGGAATAGAAATAATATAAATTAATAAAATAGAAATAGTTCGTCGACGTCGCATTCTTAATATGTACTGACTATTCTATTTCTCTGAAAGGACTTTCTGATCTTTCTGCCTTGAAAAGAATATCTTTCTGCCTTCGTTCTACCCGTCTCGTATCTACTGCTCTGCTTTGCCAGTTCTTTATATATTATTCTAGATCATTCGTTCATCTGATTCTTGATCTGCCACGAGGTTGTTTCCGAATGGAGATTACAATTACTAACGTCTAGTAAAGTACACTAACCTGAGCTGTTTATGCGGTACAACTCAAACGCTGTCCTATCTTTCAGCGTGCTCTACGTACCCTAACGGTGTGTTTAGACTAACACATGAATTTGGACATAAATGTCAGACACTAATGTCTGTACTATTTACGCATGTTTTTTTTTTACAATTTTTGTTTTGTTCACACAACGGCTAACGCGAGATTAAGTATCGTGACACAACAATTTTGCTATTAGAGACACTCCTGTTCATACAGAGACACAAGTGTGTACACCTTAAAAAATGTCGTTTATACTACGCGTAGTCTAAACGCACCTCTGCCTCCGATAGGGAAGTTGATGTAGCTACTTTCTGGGCCACGAGAATGCTTTTGCCAAGGAAACGCTAAAAGGTAGATGTAAAATACGGATATAGTCTTGTCAAAGATTTATTTTTACACTATCAAAGTATGTGAAAGTAAGTTTGAACGATTTTAAGACACTTTCACATCCTAATTCGTCTTTGGAACTACTTATGCACTCTTTGTGAATCCCACGTACTGACTAATAGTGAAATCATCCACTCCACATTAGGTTTACTTGCCTTTGACATCTAATCTATATATCTATGTATGCATCTAGGCCAAATTTAGTTTATACTATTTTTATCTATGTATGTATGGATATTTAGGCCAATATCGCGACTTCCTGGATGCCCATCAATGGCCTCCGACGACTGAGGCCGAGGAAGAAGGAGGTGGCACGATGATTTAGATACCTATGCGGGAAAGTAGTTGATGTGATTGACCCAGGAAAGAGGAAGATGGATCCTTTGGTCTCTTGATCGTAAGTTCGTAACGCACAACGTATTCGCTCGCCGGCTTCCGACCCGAACGGATGTTTGCTTCTATGAGCTCAAGTGTTTCACTCACTATTCCAAGAAGGTCAAAGACCTCATCAAATGGATGCACCCTAAAAAGTCACCCGGCCCTGACACAATTAGCAATCGCATGCTAAAACTCCTGCCAGATCATATAATCAATCTCCTAGTTGTTATATTCAATGTTCTTCAGATAGATTGCGCCTTTCCAGGCTGGTGGAAGGAAGCAACAGTGATAAAAATCACCGCAAGCCGCACAACGCATCTTTGTGCGTTACCATCAAAAGACCAAAGCTTTAGAAATTTAGACTGAAGGGACTCTACTCAAAATCACTGTCAGAGTAATCTCTGTGTCACACTGACGCTCATCTGAGTTCCTGTCATTCTGTAGCGTTCTGCACTGCTTTACAGATTATATAAATTTTTTGTCACTGTATTTCTTTTCTTTTTCATAACTTTGTCAATGAGTCTTTTTAACTTCTCGTGTCTTCCTTTTTTTACACTAAATAGGTTTGTTTCTTTTCTGCTACCATTTATTTGTAACTTTTGTAAAGTGCTGAGATGACTGCAAATAAATTCATTACACTTCACCTCACTTCAATTTTCTTCACTTCAATTCACGTCACTTATTTTCATTTTCATTACAGATCCAAGGTACTGTAGTCCAAGAGTTTGACACAAAGAGCCTGAGCTACGAATATAGACTCCCTATAAGTGGAGGTCGATTCTACTTTGTCGTGACGCCAAGGCATGAGATGTGTGTTAAGAATCAGAAGTACTGCCAAACTACGAGGACTCCGGATGTATTAAGTGATGGTAAGATTTCGTTTTGTGAGTGAGAGGAGGTCATAGCTTAATCAGAGGCCAGCATTTGAGTTTGCTAGATTATACAGTTCTTATTGCTAACGGGTTTTTCAAATGTACCACGTCCTCCGTGTTTCGGAAGGCACATAAAAACGTGGGTCCCGAATAGTTACTGACTGAGTGTTATTAGTCACGAGATTGTAGAAATTGTGGGGGTACCGGGGATAACGTTAGATGCCGTATTAATTTTTAGATAATAACACACGCAATAATAGATATTTTACATTTTATGCAGGTCAAAATTTACCTTTGATCTTTGCGACCCCCTTTCAGTAGTCTCGCGACCCCCCTGGGGGTCGCGACCCACAGTTTAAGAAGCCCTGGTATATAATATATCATCACGCTAAAATGAAATCTATTTTTTCAACTAACTTGACGCGGACGAAGTTGCGGGGTGCAACTAGTGATATAATGAATGTCAAATTTTATTTTTCTGTAAATAGATTACTATATCGATACCTACCACGTAAATTGTTCTAAACCCCAAATTCTCAACTTCACATTGGAGCGTTAGAGACATGCAAATTGAAATAAAATCCTCATTATACAGTACATTCGTTTATACAATTATATATTCAATAGTGACGATTATACTATCGCATATAATAATATATTAAAAAGTGACTCTTATATTGCAATTTAGGTTACAAACACACACACACACACAACAGCACAGCGGTAGCGTAAGGCTGGGAATTTGGTGTTACAACAACTTACATGGGAAGTACAGATATGTCGTTGCAAAAATGTTTGTGGACAAATTTTCGACCAGCCAACGATCTCTAGTTTATTTAATAAAAAAAAAAATATTAATCTCTTCTTCTCTCATTTCTTGTTTTTTTTTTTTAAATATATAACAAGGCGACGGCATGAGTGACTACCGATGCACATAAACAACTGCAACACCAGAGGGCTCACAGATTTTATTAAGTATCCCCAAAACCATACGTATGTGGGACTGTCAAAGTACACTTGTACACTTCGCTCGCATTTTCGAAGAAAAAAAGGTCATATCTTTATTTATAATGATGCTGCCGTCGTAGGGTCGTAGCAACTTCGTTAATAAGGTACCAACGTTGAATAGGTCGACAAAAACTCCTTAGAAAAGAAAACTCTTCGCATTTTAACTCGCCTACGAATAGCGTTGAAGCGTCTTTCATATAATTCGTTCTTTAATTTTTCGAATATAGTTCCAAGTGTGAAGAATTTTTTTATATAATAAAAATGGCCAAAAGCGTGTCAAGATACGCTTATATAGAAGGGTTCAGTATATGATTCGCTATAAACGTATTTATTAATTAACCTCAAAAGTTGTTCTACGATTTCATTCAGATATTTTTTCCTAGTGAGTTTTTAGCATTTTCTATTAACATAAAAAATTCAAGTCTCTATGTGTAATAGTTTGGAAATGCTGGGATAATCTCTATAATATATAATTTAGTAATTATAGTTGTTTTATTGTTGCACGCTGCACAACAGTCGTTCCCAGGCTTCTATCTGGATTACAAGGTAAGAAATTGAGTGAGTGAGTAATAGTGTTTTAATTGCGTTTTGCCTTTTGTGTTACCCTGTTATCAGTGTATTTAAATCTTGTATAAAAATAATTATTTGGCCAGTTTTACCCATTTGGTAAGTTTCACACAAAGGCTAGTGATCTTTGTATGTAGGACCGCTTAGCTGCTTGTACATGGCATGAGTATACTTTTTTCTCATCACCTTCCCAAAGAGCTCTGGTAAACTTACCCTAAAGGAATAAAAATATTTTTACGTGTTGTTTGTTATGTAAAGTTTTGAATGTCATTCTAGCTAATATTAAGATCTCATTTAGTGAACACTCCAATTATAAGCATGGATTTGTATTTGTGAAAATAAGTATCTTGTGGATGAATTATATAAATTAAATAAATCCAATAGTGGATGCACGATTTCGGCACGTCCACCCTATAAATGACTAAATTCGCTGAGTTATGTTTATGTAAAATTTTAAAAATTGATGCAATTCAAATAATTTTATCTATTTTAAAAAATGACACAATATAAAAATTGACGATCTCACGATGACCACAAAAGTGTGTAATGAAAAGAGTTGTTTTAAAATTAATTATAGTTCATGAGTCATGGACAAATATCATCTTTTATACATATACGCCATCTATGGTTACTTTACTAAAAAACTATCACGCCTATAGATTTGTGCTTTAACATATGCAAACCCCTTCCTAAAACGTGGAATATATCCACGGTGTTGTAGAGCGGGGTGCAGCAATAATTTCACTGTATATCTACATTTTATAATTTTTGTCTGACAAAAAATAATATAGTCAATGAAAAAAAAATCTACGAAAAAGTACGTCAGCCCTCTTAAAGTTCAGCTTTGTGCTAGAGTAAACAGTATGTCCAATTCCCCTTGTGTTACATTTCCAAAAAAAGGTTTTATTATATTATTGGTATAAGAAAGCCATTAAGGCTTTTTACTATGCCAATTGGGCATAACTGCCTTCGCCAATGTCAGGTTATCTGAAGACGGAATATACAAGAACACATATGGCAATAGGGCATTCAGTGTCCAAGTCTATAAAAGTAAAAATATACCGGGTTCACATTGTTTGTTTGCGAATGACACTTGCTCCACTTTCAATTTACAGACTTTTAATTGTAGTACTTGAAGCGATTGGTTGCATGGACAATCGTTGTGTGTTTTGCCGTTTCTATTATTATAAAGGTAAGGTTAAGTTTCCTTTGACTCGTTATGTCAAATGTTTTGCGATTCCACCTGTATTATTAGGTTTGCTGTGCCATAAATAACATAAGTTACTAAATAATATTAGTTAACTAGTCTTTCTTGTTATTGTGAAAGTTAAGATATATTTTGTTTCGTAATGTAACACTAAAACCAATGTAGACATTCATTTTTGAAATTTATTAATATCAAGTTCCTGCCCGCGGCTATGCTTGAAGTTATAAAGATTTTGTCTATCAATTCCAATACATTTAAGAAATAGTCCGTTTTCTATACTTCTGACAACGACATATACGTATGATATACGTTATTTTATGATTTCAGGGAATATACTGTATTTTTCTTTATTTTTGATAAAAACTACAACATTTAAGGATGAACAATTTATAAAACGATACGATTAGAGACATTGTTTATATATAACAAGGGGCAAAGGGGCAGTCGGTTCACCTAAGTGACTATCGACGCCCATGAAGAACTGGAACATCACAGGGTTCGCAAATACGTTGCTGGCCTTGAGGAATGAATGTGTTCTTTTCTTGAACGCATCGGTTGTTTATCGTATCGGTTTGAAAACACCGAAGCTGGTAATTGATTTCACAAAGAAATTGTGCGAGTTAAGAAGTTTCTAGAAAATCGCAAGGTTTATGGACTTGAAAACATCGAGGTGATAAGGGTGAAATTTCTAGCTGGGTCGTCGACGGTTTCTGCCGCTTTGCGTTTAATACAGAAAACAAATCGAGGCAGCCGATATTGTGAAGTCCCCGACCTTCATGAAAAAGACTCATCTCTGGAAGGCCATCTGGAACCCTTCTTGTAGTGCAATAATCTATAGACGTTGGTAGTCGCTCGCATGAGCCGCCATCCTGTTTACCTCTTGCTATAACTTATGTGTATATAAAATTCTCGTGTCACAATGTTAGTTACGATACTCCTCCGAAACGGCTTGACCGATTTTTATGGAATGTTATATGCATATTCAGTAAGTTTGAGAAGCGGCTACTACCTATTTTTCATACTCCTAAGAGATAAGGGGGCCCACGCGGACGAAGTCGCGGGGTACAGCTATTACATATAAAAAAAATATTTGTGATCCGAAGAGTGATAGGGCTATATTTAAATAGAGACATTACAGCATTGGTGTTTATTGCACGGCGGTTATCTGAATTCTCGGAAGAACTTGTAGCGGTTTGGTGCGGTGTCCTAAATGGAAACACATTCGCTGATGTCACTGCCCATATGCGTAAACATGGTGAACTCGAAGTTATTCTGTAGGTATTTAAACCTTTTAACTGCGATTCAAAAGTCGCGAAGTTTGCCACGTTAATTACTTTTGTTTTTTTTTTGTTAATTAATTACAGAAAGGCCAGTATTCTTGCCTTACCATAAATCTAATTAAGGTAAAGAGTAAAACAGTTTAAGCAATAAACATTAATATGTATGAAAATCTGCTTTTCGTTCTATTTTTAAATCTGTAGATTGTTGAGAAAGCATTTTTAATTTTAGACAGACTATCAAAATTACTGCAATTAGTGAAATCTGTTATTCACATCAAAATTGGAATAACGTGATTGTCGATTTTTTGACAATTTCCTTGATTTAAAAATGGATATAGGTTAAAAAATTATTCGGTTGACTCCATATCGTTGATGAATAACAAACTAGGTACATAAAGTTACCGTTACAAGCATCTATTCATTTATGAATGGCCTTCAAAATCATTATTTACGAGTATAAGAACCTCACCTATAATTATTTAATTTACATTTTCTTGTTAATTATGGTTGTTGCCGGTGTTATCCCGCTGTTTCGAAGTTTTTATTAAGATTAACTTTGATCGATTAATATACTATTCTTATGCCTATTTTATTATTCAATGCTATCTGATATTCTCTCTATGTGCATATATGACCAATAATTTATGATGTAAGTTTTTTTTTATGTTACAAGGGGTTAACGGATAGTCGGTTCACTTAAGTGACTACCGACACCCATAGACTTTTGCACCACTCGTAGGTGCGATATCGGCCTTCAAGGAGGGGTCTGGGCATTCGGGAACACTCAAAAACCGAACGAAACGCGATAACAAGACCATCACTTGACGTGACAGTATTGCCGCCACTTCGCGCCGATATTATGTGTGAAAGAGGTATTGGTACCCCGGACGCACCGGCCTAATTCAGCGACAGACCAAAAGAACTGCGAACGTGGCGCTAACTCTCATTGAAAACTTGTTTTGTTCTATCTTATATAATTATTTGTCTATTTTTAATGAAAGAGAAGATATGCAAAATACTTGTGCGTCGATCTTAAAAAACAATGGATATCGATTCATAGGATAATG